>CAUVYP010000681.1:122500-185000 GCA_963556195.1 Sepiola atlantica
ATTATTATTATTATTATTATTATTATTATTATTATTATTATTATTATTATTATTATTATTATTATTATTATTATTATTATTATTATTATTATTATTATTATTATTATTATTATTATTATTATTATTATTATTATTATTATTATTATTATTATTATTATTATTATTATTATTATTATTATTATTATTATTATTATTATTATTATTATTATTATTATTATTATTATTATTATTATTATTATTATTATTATTATTATTATTATTATTATTATTATTATTATTATTATTATTATTATTATTATTATTATTATTATTATTATTATTATTATTATTATTATTATTATTATTATTATTATTATTATTATTATTATTATTATTATTATTATTATTATTATTATTATTATTATTATTATTATTATTATTATTATTATTATTATTATTATTATTATTATTATTATTATTATTATTATTATTATTATTATTATTATTATTATTATTACTATTACTATTACTATTACTATTATTATTATTATTATTATTATTATTATTATTTATTTATTTATTTATTTATTTATTTATTTATTTATTTATTTATTTATTTATTTTCTTTTTTTCTTTCTTGTACTCACTAGGAGTTCTTACACAGATCATAGTCAGTGATTGCTCACCGACAACAACCAGTGGTATTTCCTGGAATCTGAGCGATAACAAGTATCCCCAGACTTCCAGTATTCTTCACCTCTTTTCGATACCCGTGCGGTATCGCAACAGCCTCTTACTATTGATTTGTTGCTGGTAAGGACAATTGGTCTTCTCTGGGATTTTGGTGGCAATAAACCTCCCCAAGGTCTCAGCATTCTCTGCACTTTTCCAGTGGAGGTCTGGTTTGTGCTGTCCCTCCCTGGTCTTTTCATCCTCCTCGACCCTCTACAAATATGTTCTCTGGTGGCAGTCTAGGCAAGCACCAGTTAAAAAAAAATATTAATAAATAAATAAATAAAATAATATTTCTTTAAATTAATTTAAAAAAAAAAGGGGTTAATTTTTTTTTAGTTTTTAAATTTTTTCCTTTCCTTTTTTAATCTCTAACAATGCACTCTTTTCCATTCCGAATTCCATTTGAATGTCCTGACTGAAGATTCTGGTCGTATTTATCAGCTTTTCCAGTTCCTTTTTGCAAATAGCTTCAGGTCGTCCATGTACATGAGATGGTTTATTTGTTGTTCTCTGCCTGTGAACTTGTATCCGGCATCACATTTCCTGAGTATGTAGTTGAGTGGCATCATGGCTATGATAAACAGTAGTGGTGATAGGGAGTCTCCTTGGAAAATGCCTCTCTGTATTTTTATCTCTGTCAAGTATTGTCCCCCAGCTGTCAGATCTAATCTCCATGTTTCCATTGCTTTCTTGATGAAATTAATAATCTGGTTGAGTTATTTTGTACATTTTTAAACATTCAATTATCCATGCTTGAAGGAATCTGTCGTACGTTTTCATGAAGTCAATCCATGCCATAGATATGTTCTTTTTCTTGCTTTTAACTTCTTTCAGGATCATTTGATCTATGTATAACAGATCATGCGTCCCTCTTTTCCTTTTCTGGAATCCTTATTGTTCCTCGGGAAGTAGTCCACGTAGTAGTATTATTATTATTATTATTATTATTATTATTATTATTATTATTATTATTATTATTATTATTATTATTATTATTATTATTATTATTATTATTATTATTATTATTATTATTATTATTATTATTATTATTATTATTATTATTATTATTATTATTATTATTATTATTATTATTATTATTATTATTATTATTATTATTATTATTATTATTATTATTATTATTATTATTATTATTATTATTATTATTATTATTATTATTATTATTATTATTATTATTATTATTATTATTATTATTATTATTATTATTATTATTATTATTATTATTATTATTATTATTATTATTATTATTATTATTATTATTATTATTATTATTATTATTATTATTATTATTATTATTATTATTATTATTATTATTATTATTATTATTATTATTATTATTATTATTATTATTATTATTATTATTATTATTATTATTATTATTATTATTATTATTATTATTATTATTATTATTATTATTATTATTATTATTATTATTATTATTATTATTATTATTATTATTATTATTATTATTATTATTATTATTATTATTATTATTATTATTATTATTATTATTATTATTATTATTATTATTATTATTATTATTATTATTATTATTATTATTATTATTATTATTATTATTATTATTATTATTATTATTATTATTATTATTATTATTATTATTATTATTATTATTATTATTATTATTATTATTATTATTATTATTATTATTATTATTATTATTATTATTATTATTATTATTATTATTATTATTATTATTATTATTATTATTATTATTATTATTATTATTATTATTATTATTATTATTATTATTATTATTATTATTATTATTATTATTATTATTATTATTATTATTATTATTATTATTATTATTATTATTATTATTATTATTATTATTATTATTATTATTATTATTATTATTATTATTATTATTATTATTATTATTATTATTATTATTATTATTATTATTATTATTATTATTATTATTATTATTATTATTATTATTATTATTATTATTATTATTATTATTATTATTATTATTATTATTATTATTATTATTATTATTATTATTATTATTATTATTATTATTATTATTATTATTATTATTATTATTATTATTATTTTTTTTTTTTTTTTTTTTTTATTTATTTATTTATTTATTTATTTATTTATTTATTTATTTATTGATTTATTTATTTATTTATTTATTTATTTATTTATTGATTTATTTATTTATTTATTTATTTATTTATTTATTTATTTATTTTCTTTTTTTCTTTCTTGTACTCACTAGGAGTTCTTACACAGATCATAGTCAGTGATTGCTCACCGACAACAACCAGTGGTATTTCCTGGAATCTGAGCGATAACAAGTATCCCCAGACTTCCAGTATTCTTCACCTCTTTTCGATACCCGTGCGGTATCGCAACAGCCTCTTACTATTGATTTGTTGCTGGTAAGGACAATTGGTCTTCTCTGGGATTTTGGTGGCAATAAACCTCCCCAAGGTCTCAGCATTCTCTGCACTTTTCCAGTGGAGGTCTGGTTTGTGCTGTCCCTCCCTGGTCTTTTCATCCTCCTCGACCCTCTACAAATATGTTCTCTGGTGGCAGTCTAGGCAAGCACCAGTTAAAAAAAAATATTAATAAATAAATAAATAAAATAATATTTCTTTAAATTAATTTAAAAAAAAAAGGGGTTAATTTTTTTTTAGTTTTTAAATTTTTTCCTTTCCTTTTTTAATCTCTAACAATGCACTCTTTTCCATTCCGAATTCCATTTGAATGTCCTGACTGAAGATTCTGGTCGTATTTATCAGCTTTTCCAGTTCCTTTTTGCAAATAGCTTCAGGTCGTCCATGTACATGAGATGGTTTATTTTTTGTTCTCTGCCTGTGAACTTGTATCCGGCATCACATTTCCTGAGTATGTAGTTGAGTGGCATCATGGCTATGATAAACAGTAGTGGTGATAGGGAGTCTCCTTGGAAAATGCCTCTCTGTATTTTTATCTCTGTCAAGTATTGTCCCCCAGCTGTCAGATCTAATCTCCATGTTTCCATTGCTTTCTTGATGAAATTAATAATCTGGTTGAGTTATTTTGTACATTTTTAAACATTCAATTATCCATGCTTGAAGGAATCTGTCGTACGTTTTCATGAAGTCAATCCATGCCATAGATATGTTCTTTTTCTTGCTTTTAACTTCTTTCAGGATCATTTGATCTATGTATAACAGATCATGCGTCCCTCTTTTCCTTTTCTGGAATCCTTATTGTTCCTCGGGAAGTAGTCCACGTATTATTATTATTATTATTATTATTATTATTATTATTATTATTATTATTATTATTATTATTACTATTACTATTACTATTACTATTACTATTATTATTATTATTATTATTATTATTATTATTATTTATTTATTTATTTATTTATTTATTTATTTATTTATTTATTTATTTTCTTTTTTTCTTTCTTGTACTCACTAGGAGTTCTTACACAGATCATAGTCAGTGATTGCTCACCGACAACAACCAGTGGTATTTCCTGGAATCTGAGCGATAACAAGTATCCCCAGACTTCCAGTATTCTTCACCTCTTTTCGATACCCGTGCGGTATCGCAACAGCCTCTTACTATTGATTTGTTGCTGGTAAGGACAATTGGTCTTCTCTGGGATTTTGGTGGCAATAAACCTCCCCAAGGTCTCAGCATTCTCTGCACTTTTCCAGTGGAGGTCTGGTTTGTGCTGTCCCTCCCTGGTCTTTTCATCCTCCTCGACCCTCTACAAATATGTTCTCTGGTGGCAGTCTAGGCAAGCACCAGTTAAAAAAAAATATTAATAAATAAATAAATAAAATAATATTTCTTTAAATTAATTTTTAAAAAAAAGGGGTTAATTTTTTTTTAGTTTTTAAATTTTTTCCTTTCCTTTTTTAATCTCTAACAATGCACTCTTTTCCATTCCGAATTCCATTTGAATGTCCTGACTGAAGATTCTGGTCGTATTTATCAGCTTTTCCAGTTCCTTTTTGCAAATAGCTTCAGGTCGTCCATGTACATGAGATGGTTTATTTGTTGTTCTCTGCCTGTGAACTTGTATCCGGCATCACATTTCCTGAGTATGTAGTTGAGTGGCATCATGGCTATGATAAACAGTAGTGGTGATAGGGAGTCTCCTTGGAAAATGCCTCTCTGTATTTTTATCTCTGTCAAGTATTGTCCCCCAGCTGTCAGATCTAATCTCCATGTTTCCATTGCTTTCTTGATGAAATTAATAATCTGGTTGAGTTATTTTGTACATTTTTAAACATTCAATTATCCATGCTTGAAGGAATCTGTCGTACGTTTTCATGAAGTCAATCCATGCCATAGATATGTTCTTTTTCTTGCTTTTAACTTCTTTCAGGATCATTTGATCTATGTATAACAGATCATGCGTCCCTCTTTTCCTTTTCTGGAATCCTTATTGTTCCTCGGGAAGTAGTCCACGTAGTAGTAGTAGTAGTAGTATTATTATTATTATTATTATTATTATTATTATTATTATTATTATTATTATTATTATTATTATTATTATTATTATTATTATTATTATTATTATTATTATTTTTTTTTTTTTTTTTTTTTTTTTTTTTTTTTAATTTATTTATTTATTTATTTATTTATTTATTTATTTATTTATTTATTTTCTTTTTTTCTTTCTTGTACTCACTAGGAGTTCTTACACAGATCATAGTCAGTGATTGCTCACCGACAACAACCAGTGGTATTTCCTGGAATCTGAGCGATAACAAGTATCCCCAGACTTCCAGTATTCTTCACCTCTTTTCGATACCCGTGCGGTATCGCAACAGCCTCTTACTATTGATTTGTTGCTGGTAAGGACAATTGGTCTTCTCTGGGATTTTGGTGGCAATAAACCTCCCCAAGGTCTCAGCATTCTCTGCACTTTTCCAGTGGAGGTCTGGTTTGTGCTGTCCCTCCCTGGTCTTTTCATCCTCCTCGACCCTCTACAAATATGTTCTCTGGTGGCAGTCTAGGCAAGCACCAGTTAAAAAAAAATATTAATAAATAAATAAATAAAATAATATTTCTTTAAATTAATTTTTAAAAAAAAGGGGTTAATTTTTTTTTAGTTTTTAAATTTTTTCCTTTCCTTTTTTAATCTCTAACAATGCACTCTTTTCCATTCCGAATTCCATTTGAATGTCCTGACTGAAGATTCTGGTCGTATTTATCAGCTTTTCCAGTTCCTTTTTGCAAATAGCTTCAGGTCGTCCATGTACATGAGATGGTTTATTTGTTGTTCTCTGCCTGTGAACTTGTATCCGGCATCACATTTCCTGAGTATGTAGTTGAGTGGCATCATGGCTATGATAAACAGTAGTGGTGATAGGGAGTCTCCTTGGAAAATGCCTCTCTGTATTTTTATCTCTGTCAAGTATTGTCCCCCAGCTGTCAGATCTAATCTCCATGTTTCCATTGCTTTCTTGATGAAATTAATAATCTGGTTGAGTTATTTTGTACATTTTTAAACATTCAATTATCCATGCTTGAAGGAATCTGTCGTACGTTTTCATGAAGTCAATCCATGCCATAGATATGTTCTTTTTCTTGCTTTTAACTTCTTTCAGGATCATTTGATCTATGTATAACAGATCATGCGTCCCTCTTTTCCTTTTCTGGAATCCTTATTGTTCCTCGGGAAGTAGTCCACGTATTATTATTATTATTATTATTATTATTATTATTATTATTATTATTATTACTATTACTATTACTATTACTATTATTATTATTATTATTATTATTATTATTATTATTATTATTTATTTATTTATTTATTTATTTATTTTCTTTTTTTCTTTCTTGTACTCACTAGGAGTTCTTACACAGATCATAGTCAGTGATTGCTCACCGACAACAACCAGTGGTATTTCCTGGAATCTGAGCGATAACAAGTATCCCCAGACTTCCAGTATTCTTCACCTCTTTTCGATACCCGTGCGGTATCGCAACAGCCTCTTACTATTGATTTGTTGCTGGTAAGGACAATTGGTCTTCTCTGGGATTTTGGTGGCAATAAACCTCCCCAAGGTCTCAGCATTCTCTGCACTTTTCCAGTGGAGGTCTGGTTTGTGCTGTCCCTCCCTGGTCTTTTCATCCTCCTCGACCCTCTACAAATATGTTCTCTGGTGTCAGTCTAGGCAAGCACCAGTTAAAAAAAAATATTAATAAATAAATAAATAAAATAATATTTCTTTAAATTAATTTTTAAAAAAAAGGGGTTAATTTTTTTTTAGTTTTTAAATTTTTTCCTTTCCTTTTTTAATCTCTAACAATGCACTCTTTTCCATTCCGAATTCCATTTGAATGTCCTGACTGAAGATTCTGGTCGTATTTATCAGCTTTTCCAGTTCCTTTTTGCAAATAGCTTCAGGTCGTCCATGTACATGAGATGGTTTATTTGTTGTTCTCTGCCTGTGAACTTGTATCCGGCATCACATTTCCTGAGTATGTAGTTGAGTGGCATCATGGCTATGATAAACAGTAGTGGTGATAGGGAGTCTCCTTGGAAAATGCCTCTCTGTATTTTTATCTCTGTCAAGTATTGTCCCCCAGCTGTCAGATCTAATCTCCATGTTTCCATTGCTTTCTTGATGAAATTAATAATCTGGTTGAGTTATTTTGTACATTTTTAAACATTCAATTATCCATGCTTGAAGGAATCTGTCGTACGTTTTCATGAAGTCAATCCATGCCATAGATATGTTCTTTTTCTTGCTTTTAACTTCTTTCAGGATCATTTGATCTATGTATAACAGATCATGCGTCCCTCTTTTCCTTTTCTGGAATCCTTATTGTTCCTCGGGAAGTAGTCCACGTATTATTATTATTATTATTATTATTATTATTATTATTATTATTATTATTATTATTATTATTATTACTATTACTATTACTATTACTATTATTATTATTATTATTATTATTATTATTTATTTATTTATTTATTTATTTATTTATTTATTTATTTATTTTCTTTTTTTCTTTCTTGTACTCACTAGGAGTTCTTACACAGATCATAGTCAGTGATTGCTCACCGACAACAACCAGTGGTATTTCCTGGAATCTGAGCGATAACAAGTATCCCCAGACTTCCAGTATTCTTCACCTCTTTTCGATACCCGTGCGGTATCGCAACAGCCTCTTACTATTGATTTGTTGCTGGTAAGGACAATTGGTCTTCTCTGGGATTTTGGTGGCAATAAACCTCCCCAAGGTCTCAGCATTCTCTGCACTTTTCCAGTGGAGGTCTGGTTTGTGCTGTCCCTCCCTGGTCTTTTCATCCTCCTCGACCCTCTACAAATATGTTCTCTGGTGGCAGTCTAGGCAAGCACCAGTTAAAAAAAAATATTAATAAATAAATAAATAAAATAATATTTCTTTAAATTAATTTAAAAAAAAAAGGGGTTAATTTTTTTTTAGTTTTTAAATTTTTTCCTTTCCTTTTTTAATCTCTAACAATGCACTCTTTTCCATTCCGAATTCCATTTGAATGTCCTGACTGAAGATTCTGGTCGTATTTATCAGCTTTTCCAGTTCCTTTTTGCAAATAGCTTCAGGTCGTCCATGTACATGAGATGGTTTATTTGTTGTTCTCTGCCTGTGAACTTGTATCCGGCATCACATTTCCTGAGTATGTAGTTGAGTGGCATCATGGCTATGATAAACAGTAGTGGTGATAGGGAGTCTCCTTGGAAAATGCCTCTCTGTATTTTTATCTCTGTCAAGTATTGTCCCCCAGCTGTCAGATCTAATCTCCATGTTTCCATTGCTTTCTTGATGAAATTAATAATCTGGTTGAGTTATTTTGTACATTTTTAAACATTCAATTATCCATGCTTGAAGGAATCTGTCGTACGTTTTCATGAAGTCAATCCATGCCATAGATATGTTCTTTTTCTTGCTTTTAACTTCTTTCAGGATCATTTGATCTATGTATAACAGATCATGCGTCCCTCTTTTCCTTTTCTGGAATCCTTATTGTTCCTCGGGAAGTAGTCCACGTAGTAGTAGTAGTAGTAGTATTATTATTATTATTATTATTATTATTATTATTATTATTATTATTATTATTATTATTATTATTATTATTATTATTATTATTATTATTATTATTATTATTATTATTATTATTTTTTTTTTTTTTTTTTTTTTTTTTTTTTTTAATTTATTTATTTATTTATTTATTTATTTATTTATTTATTTATTTATTTATTTTCTTTTTTTCTTTCTTGTACTCACTAGGAGTTCTTACACAGATCATAGTCAGTGATTGCTCACCGACAACAACCAGTGGTATTTCCTGGAATCTGAGCGATAACAAGTATCCCCAGACTTCCAGTATTCTTCACCTCTTTTCGATACCCGTGCGGTATCGCAACAGCCTCTTACTATTGATTTGTTGCTGGTAAGGACAATTGGTCTTCTCTGGGATTTTGGTGGCAATAAACCTCCCCAAGGTCTCAGCATTCTCTGCACTTTTCCAGTGGAGGTCTGGTTTGTGCTGTCCCTCCCTGGTCTTTTCATCCTCCTCGACCCTCTACAAATATGTTCTCTGGTGTCAGTCTAGGCAAGCACCAGTTAAAAAAAAATATTAATAAATAAATAAATAAAATAATATTTCTTTAAATTAATTTTTAAAAAAAAGGGGTTAATTTTTTTTTAGTTTTTAAATTTTTTCCTTTCCTTTTTTAATCTCTAACAATGCACTCTTTTCCATTCCGAATTCCATTTGAATGTCCTGACTGAAGATTCTGGTCGTATTTATCAGCTTTTCCAGTTCCTTTTTGCAAATAGCTTCAGGTCGTCCATGTACATGAGATGGTTTATTTGTTGTTCTCTGCCTGTGAACTTGTATCCGGCATCACATTTCCTGAGTATGTAGTTGAGTGGCATCATGGCTATGATAAACAGTAGTGGTGATAGGGAGTCTCCTTGGAAAATGCCTCTCTGTATTTTTATCTCTGTCAAGTATTGTCCCCCAGCTGTCAGATCTAATCTCCATGTTTCCATTGCTTTCTTGATGAAATTAATAATCTGGTTGAGTTATTTTGTACATTTTTAAACATTCAATTATCCATGCTTGAAGGAATCTGTCGTACGTTTTCATGAAGTCAATCCATGCCATAGATATGTTCTTTTTCTTGCTTTTAACTTCTTTCAGGATCATTTGATCTATGTATAACAGATCATGCGTCCCTCTTTTCCTTTTCTGGAATCCTTATTGTTCCTCGGGAAGTAGTCCACGTATTATTATTATTATTATTATTATTATTATTATTATTATTATTATTATTATTATTATTATTATTACTATTACTATTACTATTACTATTATTATTATTATTATTATTATTATTATTTATTTATTTATTTATTTATTTATTTATTTATTTATTTATTTTCTTTTTTTCTTTCTTGTACTCACTAGGAGTTCTTACACAGATCATAGTCAGTGATTGCTCACCGACAACAACCAGTGGTATTTCCTGGAATCTGAGCGATAACAAGTATCCCCAGACTTCCAGTATTCTTCACCTCTTTTCGATACCCGTGCGGTATCGCAACAGCCTCTTACTATTGATTTGTTGCTGGTAAGGACAATTGGTCTTCTCTGGGATTTTGGTGGCAATAAACCTCCCCAAGGTCTCAGCATTCTCTGCACTTTTCCAGTGGAGGTCTGGTTTGTGCTGTCCCTCCCTGGTCTTTTCATCCTCCTCGACCCTCTACAAATATGTTCTCTGGTGGCAGTCTAGGCAAGCACCAGTTAAAAAAAAATATTAATAAATAAATAAATAAAATAATATTTCTTTAAATTAATTTAAAAAAAAAAGGGGTTAATTTTTTTTTAGTTTTTAAATTTTTTCCTTTCCTTTTTTAATCTCTAACAATGCACTCTTTTCCATTCCGAATTCCATTTGAATGTCCTGACTGAAGATTCTGGTCGTATTTATCAGCTTTTCCAGTTCCTTTTTGCAAATAGCTTCAGGTCGTCCATGTACATGAGATGGTTTATTTGTTGTTCTCTGCCTGTGAACTTGTATCCGGCATCACATTTCCTGAGTATGTAGTTGAGTGGCATCATGGCTATGATAAACAGTAGTGGTGATAGGGAGTCTCCTTGGAAAATGCCTCTCTGTATTTTTATCTCTGTCAAGTATTGTCCCCCAGCTGTCAGATCTAATCTCCATGTTTCCATTGCTTTCTTGATGAAATTAATAATCTGGTTGAGTTATTTTGTACATTTTTAAACATTCAATTATCCATGCTTGAAGGAATCTGTCGTACGTTTTCATGAAGTCAATCCATGCCATAGATATGTTCTTTTTCTTGCTTTTAACTTCTTTCAGGATCATTTGATCTATGTATAACAGATCATGCGTCCCTCTTTTCCTTTTCTGGAATCCTTATTGTTCCTCGGGAAGTAGTCCACGTAGTAGTAGTAGTAGTAGTATTATTATTATTATTATTATTATTATTATTATTATTATTATTATTATTATTATTATTATTATTATTATTATTATTATTATTATTATTATTATTATTATTATTATTATTATTATTATTATTTTTTTTTTTTTTTTTTTTTTTTTTTTTTTTAATTTATTTATTTATTTATTTATTTATTTATTTATTTATTTATTTATTTATTTATTTTCTTTTTTTCTTTCTTGTACTCACTAGGAGTTCTTACACAGATCATAGTCAGTGATTGCTCACCGACAACAACCAGTGGTATTTCCTGGAATCTGAGCGATAACAAGTATCCCCAGACTTCCAGTATTCTTCACCTCTTTTCGATACCCGTGCGGTATCGCAACAGCCTCTTACTATTGATTTGTTGCTGGTAAGGACAATTGGTCTTCTCTGGGATTTTGGTGGCAATAAACCTCCCCAAGGTCTCAGCATTCTCTGCACTTTTCCAGTGGAGGTCTGGTTTGTGCTGTCCCTCCCTGGTCTTTTCATCCTCCTCGACCCTCTACAAATATGTTCTCTGGTGTCAGTCTAGGCAAGCACCAGTTAAAAAAAAATATTAATAAATAAATAAATAAAATAATATTTCTTTAAATTAATTTTTAAAAAAAAGGGGTTAATTTTTTTTTAGTTTTTAAATTTTTTCCTTTCCTTTTTTAATCTCTAACAATGCACTCTTTTCCATTCCGAATTCCATTTGAATGTCCTGACTGAAGATTCTGGTCGTATTTATCAGCTTTTCCAGTTCCTTTTTGCAAATAGCTTCAGGTCGTCCATGTACATGAGATGGTTTATTTGTTGTTCTCTGCCTGTGAACTTGTATCCGGCATCACATTTCCTGAGTATGTAGTTGAGTGGCATCATGGCTATGATAAACAGTAGTGGTGATAGGGAGTCTCCTTGGAAAATGCCTCTCTGTATTTTTATCTCTGTCAAGTATTGTCCCCCAGCTGTCAGATCTAATCTCCATGTTTCCATTGCTTTCTTGATGAAATTAATAATCTGGTTGAGTTATTTTGTACATTTTTAAACATTCAATTATCCATGCTTGAAGGAATCTGTCGTACGTTTTCATGAAGTCAATCCATGCCATAGATATGTTCTTTTTCTTGCTTTTAACTTCTTTCAGGATCATTTGATCTATGTATAACAGATCATGCGTCCCTCTTTTCCTTTTCTGGAATCCTTATTGTTCCTCGGGAAGTAGTCCACGTATTATTATTATTATTATTATTATTATTATTATTATTATTATTATTATTATTATTATTATTATTACTATTACTATTACTATTACTATTATTATTATTATTATTATTATTATTATTTATTTATTTATTTATTTATTTATTTATTTATTTATTTATTTTCTTTTTTTCTTTCTTGTACTCACTAGGAGTTCTTACACAGATCATAGTCAGTGATTGCTCACCGACAACAACCAGTGGTATTTCCTGGAATCTGAGCGATAACAAGTATCCCCAGACTTCCAGTATTCTTCACCTCTTTTCGATACCCGTGCGGTATCGCAACAGCCTCTTACTATTGATTTGTTGCTGGTAAGGACAATTGGTCTTCTCTGGGATTTTGGTGGCAATAAACCTCCCCAAGGTCTCAGCATTCTCTGCACTTTTCCAGTGGAGGTCTGGTTTGTGCTGTCCCTCCCTGGTCTTTTCATCCTCCTCGACCCTCTACAAATATGTTCTCTGGTGGCAGTCTAGGCAAGCACCAGTTAAAAAAAAATATTAATAAATAAATAAATAAAATAATATTTCTTTAAATTAATTTAAAAAAAAAAGGGGTTAATTTTTTTTTAGTTTTTAAATTTTTTCCTTTCCTTTTTTAATCTCTAACAATGCACTCTTTTCCATTCCGAATTCCATTTGAATGTCCTGACTGAAGATTCTGGTCGTATTTATCAGCTTTTCCAGTTCCTTTTTGCAAATAGCTTCAGGTCGTCCATGTACATGAGATGGTTTATTTGTTGTTCTCTGCCTGTGAACTTGTATCCGGCATCACATTTCCTGAGTATGTAGTTGAGTGGCATCATGGCTATGATAAACAGTAGTGGTGATAGGGAGTCTCCTTGGAAAATGCCTCTCTGTATTTTTATCTCTGTCAAGTATTGTCCCCCAGCTGTCAGATCTAATCTCCATGTTTCCATTGCTTTCTTGATGAAATTAATAATCTGGTTGAGTTATTTTGTACATTTTTAAACATTCAATTATCCATGCTTGAAGGAATCTGTCGTACGTTTTCATGAAGTCAATCCATGCCATAGATATGTTCTTTTTCTTGCTTTTAACTTCTTTCAGGATCATTTGATCTATGTATAACAGATCATGCGTCCCTCTTTTCCTTTTCTGGAATCCTTATTGTTCCTCGGGAAGTAGTCCACGTAGTAGTAGTAGTAGTAGTATTATTATTATTATTATTATTATTATTATTATTATTATTATTATTATTATTATTATTATTATTATTATTATTATTATTATTATTATTATTATTATTATTATTATTATTATTATTTTTTTTTTTTTTTTTTTTTTTTTTTTTTTTAATTTATTTATTTATTTATTTATTTATTTATTTATTTATTTATTTATTTATTTTCTTTTTTTCTTTCTTGTACTCACTAGGAGTTCTTACACAGATCATAGTCAGTGATTGCTCACCGACAACAACCAGTGGTATTTCCTGGAATCTGAGCGATAACAAGTATCCCCAGACTTCCAGTATTCTTCACCTCTTTTCGATACCCGTGCGGTATCGCAACAGCCTCTTACTATTGATTTGTTGCTGGTAAGGACAATTGGTCTTCTCTGGGATTTTGGTGGCAATAAACCTCCCCAAGGTCTCAGCATTCTCTGCACTTTTCCAGTGGAGGTCTGGTTTGTGCTGTCCCTCCCTGGTCTTTTCATCCTCCTCGACCCTCTACAAATATGTTCTCTGGTGTCAGTCTAGGCAAGCACCAGTTAAAAAAAAATATTAATAAATAAATAAATAAAATAATATTTCTTTAAATTAATTTTTAAAAAAAAGGGGTTAATTTTTTTTTAGTTTTTAAATTTTTTCCTTTCCTTTTTTAATCTCTAACAATGCACTCTTTTCCATTCCGAATTCCATTTGAATGTCCTGACTGAAGATTCTGGTCGTATTTATCAGCTTTTCCAGTTCCTTTTTGCAAATAGCTTCAGGTCGTCCATGTACATGAGATGGTTTATTTGTTGTTCTCTGCCTGTGAACTTGTATCCGGCATCACATTTCCTGAGTATGTAGTTGAGTGGCATCATGGCTATGATAAACAGTAGTGGTGATAGGGAGTCTCCTTGGAAAATGCCTCTCTGTATTTTTATCTCTGTCAAGTATTGTCCCCCAGCTGTCAGATCTAATCTCCATGTTTCCATTGCTTTCTTGATGAAATTAATAATCTGGTTGAGTTATTTTGTACATTTTTAAACATTCAATTATCCATGCTTGAAGGAATCTGTCGTACGTTTTCATGAAGTCAATCCATGCCATAGATATGTTCTTTTTCTTGCTTTTAACTTCTTTCAGGATCATTTGATCTATGTATAACAGATCATGCGTCCCTCTTTTCCTTTTCTGGAATCCTTATTGTTCCTCGGGAAGTAGTCCACGTATTATTATTATTATTATTATTATTATTATTATTATTATTATTATTATTATTATTATTATTATTACTATTACTATTACTATTACTATTATTATTATTATTATTATTATTATTATTTATTTATTTATTTATTTATTTATTTATTTATTTATTTATTTTCTTTTTTTCTTTCTTGTACTCACTAGGAGTTCTTACACAGATCATAGTCAGTGATTGCTCACCGACAACAACCAGTGGTATTTCCTGGAATCTGAGCGATAACAAGTATCCCCAGACTTCCAGTATTCTTCACCTCTTTTCGATACCCGTGCGGTATCGCAACAGCCTCTTACTATTGATTTGTTGCTGGTAAGGACAATTGGTCTTCTCTGGGATTTTGGTGGCAATAAACCTCCCCAAGGTCTCAGCATTCTCTGCACTTTTCCAGTGGAGGTCTGGTTTGTGCTGTCCCTCCCTGGTCTTTTCATCCTCCTCGACCCTCTACAAATATGTTCTCTGGTGGCAGTCTAGGCAAGCACCAGTTAAAAAAAAATATTAATAAATAAATAAATAAAATAATATTTCTTTAAATTAATTTAAAAAAAAAAGGGGTTAATTTTTTTTTAGTTTTTAAATTTTTTCCTTTCCTTTTTTAATCTCTAACAATGCACTCTTTTCCATTCCGAATTCCATTTGAATGTCCTGACTGAAGATTCTGGTCGTATTTATCAGCTTTTCCAGTTCCTTTTTGCAAATAGCTTCAGGTCGTCCATGTACATGAGATGGTTTATTTGTTGTTCTCTGCCTGTGAACTTGTATCCGGCATCACATTTCCTGAGTATGTAGTTGAGTGGCATCATGGCTATGATAAACAGTAGTGGTGATAGGGAGTCTCCTTGGAAAATGCCTCTCTGTATTTTTATCTCTGTCAAGTATTGTCCCCCAGCTGTCAGATCTAATCTCCATGTTTCCATTGCTTTCTTGATGAAATTAATAATCTGGTTGAGTTATTTTGTACATTTTTAAACATTCAATTATCCATGCTTGAAGGAATCTGTCGTACGTTTTCATGAAGTCAATCCATGCCATAGATATGTTCTTTTTCTTGCTTTTAACTTCTTTCAGGATCATTTGATCTATGTATAACAGATCATGCGTCCCTCTTTTCCTTTTCTGGAATCCTTATTGTTCCTCGGGAAGTAGTCCACGTAGTAGTAGTAGTAGTAGTATTATTATTATTATTATTATTATTATTATTATTATTATTATTATTATTATTATTATTATTATTATTATTATTATTATTATTATTATTATTATTATTATTATTATTATTATTATTATTATTATTTTTTTTTTTTTTTTTTTTTTTTTTTTTTAATTTATTTATTTATTTATTTATTTATTTATTTATTTATTTATTTATTTATTTATTTTCTTTTTTTCTTTCTTGTACTCACTAGGAGTTCTTACACAGATCATAGTCAGTGATTGCTCACCGACAACAACCAGTGGTATTTCCTGGAATCTGAGCGATAACAAGTATCCCCAGACTTCCAGTATTCTTCACCTCTTTTCGATACCCGTGCGGTATCGCAACAGCCTCTTACTATTGATTTGTTGCTGGTAAGGACAATTGGTCTTCTCTGGGATTTTGGTGGCAATAAACCTCCCCAAGGTCTCAGCATTCTCTGCACTTTTCCAGTGGAGGTCTGGTTTGTGCTGTCCCTCCCTGGTCTTTTCATCCTCCTCGACCCTCTACAAATATGTTCTCTGGTGGCAGTCTAGGCAAGCACCAGTTAAAAAAAAATATTAATAAATAAATAAATAAAATAATATTTCTTTAAATTAATTTTTAAAAAAAAGGGGTTAATTTTTTTTTAGTTTTTAAATTTTTTCCTTTCCTTTTTTAATCTCTAACAATGCACTCTTTTCCATTCCGAATTCCATTTGAATGTCCTGACTGAAGATTCTGGTCGTATTTATCAGCTTTTCCAGTTCCTTTTTGCAAATAGCTTCAGGTCGTCCATGTACATGAGATGGTTTATTTGTTGTTCTCTGCCTGTGAACTTGTATCCGGCATCACATTTCCTGAGTATGTAGTTGAGTGGCATCATGGCTATGATAAACAGTAGTGGTGATAGGGAGTCTCCTTGGAAAATGCCTCTCTGTATTTTTATCTCTGTCAAGTATTGTCCCCCAGCTGTCAGATCTAATCTCCATGTTTCCATTGCTTTCTTGATGAAATTAATAATCTGGTTGAGTTATTTTGTACATTTTTAAACATTCAATTATCCATGCTTGAAGGAATCTGTCGTACGTTTTCATGAAGTCAATCCATGCCATAGATATGTTCTTTTTCTTGCTTTTAACTTCTTTCAGGATCATTTGATCTATGTATAACAGATCATGCGTCCCTCTTTTCCTTTTCTGGAATCCTTATTGTTCCTCGGGAAGTAGTCCACGTATTATTATTATTATTATTATTATTATTATTATTATTATTATTATTATTATTATTATTATTATTATTATTATTATTATTATTATTATTATTATTATTATTATTATTATTATTATTATTATTATTATTATTATTATTATTATTATTATTATTATTATTATTATTATTATTATTATTATTATTATTATTATTATTATTATTATTATTATTATTATTATTATTATTATTATTATTATTATTATTATTATTATTATTATTATTATTATTATTATTATTATTATTATTATTATTATTATTATTATTATTATTATTATTATTATTATTATTATTATTATTATTATTATTATTATTATTATTATTATTATTATTATTATTATTATTATTATTATTATTATTATTATTATTATTATTATTATTATTATTATTATTATTATTATTATTATTATTATTATTATTATTATTATTATTATTATTATTATTATTATTATTATTATTATTATTATTATTATTATTATTATTATTATTATTATTATTATTATTATTATTATTATTATTATTATTATTATTATTATTATTATTATTATTATTATTATTATTATTATTATTATTATTATTATTATTATTATTATTATTATTATTATTATTATTATTATTATTATTATTATTATTATTATTATTATTATTATTATTATTATTATTATTATTATTATTATTATTATTATTATTATTATTATTATTATTATTATTATTATTATTATTATTATTATTATTATTATTATTATTATTATTATTATTATTATTATTATTATTATTATTATTATTATTATTATTATTATTATTATTATTATTATTATTATTATTATTATTATTATTATTATTATTATTATTATTATTATTATTATTATTATTATTATTATTATTATTATTATTATTATTATTATTATTATTATTATTATTATTATTATTATTATTATTATTATTATTATTATTATTATTATTATTATTATTATTATTATTATTATTATTATTATTATTATTATTATTATTATTATTATTATTATTATTATTATTATTATTATTATTATTATTATTATTATTATTATTATTATTATTATTATTATTATTATTATTATTATTATTATTATTATTATTATTATTATTATTATTATTATTATTATTATTATTATTATTATTATTATTATTATTATTATTATTATTATTATTATTATTATTATTATTATTATTATTATTATTATTATTATTATTATTATTATTATTATTATTATTATTATTATTATTATTATTATTATTATTATTATTATTATTATTATTATTATTATTATTATTATTATTATTATTATTATTATTATTATTATTATTATTATTATTATTATTATTATTATTATTATTATTATTATTATTATTATTATTATTATTTATTTATTTATTTATTTATTTATTTATTTATTTATTTATTTATTTATTTATTTATTTATTTTCTTTTTTTCTTTCTTGTACTCACTAGGAGTTCTTACACAGATCATAGTCAGTGATTGCTCACCGACAACAACCAGTGGTATTTCCTGGAATCTGAGCGATAACAAGTATCCCCAGACTTCCAGTATTCTTCACCTCTTTTCGATACCCGTGCGGTATCGCAACAGCCTCTTACTATTGATTTGTTGCTGGTAAGGACAATTGGTCTTCTCTGGGATTTTGGTGGCAATAAACCTCCCCAAGGTCTCAGCATTCTCTGCACTTTTCCAGTGGAGGTCTGGTTTGTGCTGTCCCTCCCTGGTGACCCTCTACAAATATGTTCTCTGGTGGCAGTCTAGGCAAGCACCAGTTAAAAAAAAATATTAATAAATAAATAAATAAAATAATATTTCTTTAAATTAATTTTTAAAAAAAAGGGGTTAATTTTTTTTTAGTTTTTAAATTTTTTCCTTTCCTTTTTTAATCTCTAACAATGCACTCTTTTCCATTCCGAATTCCATTTGAATGTCCTGACTGAAGATTCTGGTCGTATTTATCAGCTTTTCCAGTTCCTTTTTGCAAATAGCTTCAGGTCGTCCATGTACATGAGATGGTTTATTTGTTGTTCTCTGCCTGTGAACTTGTATCCGGCATCACATTTCCTGAGTATGTAGTTGAGTGGCATCATGGCTATGATAAACAGTAGTGGTGATAGGGAGTCTCCTTGGAAAATGCCTCTCTGTATTTTTATCTCTGTCAAGTATTGTCCCCCAGCTGTCAGATCTAATCTCCATGTTTCCATTGCTTTCTTGATGAAATTAATAATCTGGTTGAGTTATTTTGTACATTTTTAAACATTCAATTATCCATGCTTGAAGGAATCTGTCGTACGTTTTCATGAAGTCAATCCATGCCATAGATATGTTCTTTTTCTTGCTTTTAACTTCTTTCAGGATCATTTGATCTATGTATAACAGATCATGCGTCCCTCTTTTCCTTTTCTGGAATCCTTATTGTTCCTCGGGAAGTAGTCCACGTATTATTATTATTATTATTATTATTATTATTATTATTATTATTATTATTATTATTATTATTATTATTATTATTATTATTATTATTATTATTATTATTATTATTATTATTATTATTATTATTATTATTATTATTATTATTATTATTATTATTATTATTATTATTATTATTATTATTATTATTATTATTATTATTATTATTATTATTATTATTATTATTATTATTATTATTATTATTATTATTATTATTATTATTATTATTATTATTATTATTATTATTATTATTATTATTATTATTATTATTATTATTATTATTATTATTATTATTATTATTATTATTATTATTATTATTATTATTATTATTATTATTATTATTATTATTATTATTATTATTATTATTATTATTATTATTATTATTATTATTATTATTATTATTATTATTATTATTATTATTATTATTATTATTATTATTATTATTATTATTATTATTATTATTATTATTATTATTATTATTATTATTATTATTATTATTATTATTATTATTATTATTATTATTATTATTATTATTATTATTATTATTATTATTATTATTATTATTATTATTATTATTATTATTATTATTATTATTATTATTATTATTATTATTATTATTATTATTATTATTATTATTATTATTATTATTATTATTATTATTATTATTATTATTATTATTATTATTATTATTATTATTATTATTATTATTATTATTATTATTATTATTATTATTATTATTATTATTATTATTATTATTATTATTATTATTATTATTATTATTATTATTATTATTATTATTATTATTATTATTATTATTATTATTATTATTATTATTATTATTATTATTATTATTATTATTATTATTATTATTATTATTATTATTATTATTATTATTATTATTATTATTATTATTATTATTATTATTATTATTATTATTATTATTATTATTATTATTATTATTATTATTATTATTATTATTATTATTATTATTATTATTATTATTATTATTATTATTATTATTATTATTATTATTATTATTATTTATTTATTTATTTATTTATTTATTTATTTATTTATTTATTTTCTTTTTTTCTTTCTTGTACTCACTAGGAGTTCTTACACAGATCATAGTCAGTGATTGCTCACCGACAACAACCAGTGGTATTTCCTGGAATCTGAGCGATAACAAGTATCCCCAGACTTCCAGTATTCTTCACCTCTTTTCGATACCCGTGCGGTATCGCAACAGCCTCTTACTATTGATTTGTTGCTGGTAAGGACAATTGGTCTTCTCTGGGATTTTGGTGGCAATAAACCTCCCCAAGGTCTCAGCATTCTCTGCACTTTTCCAGTGGAGGTCTGGTTTGTGCTGTCCCTCCCTGGTCTTTTCATCCTCCTCGACCCTCTACAAATATGTTCTCTGGTGGCAGTCTAGGCAAGCACCAGTTAAAAAAAAATATTAATAAATAAATAAATAAAATAATATTTCTTTAAATTAATTTTTAAAAAAAAGGGGTTAATTTTTTTTTAGTTTTTAAATTTTTTCCTTTCCTTTTTTAATCTCTAACAATGCACTCTTTTCCATTCCGAATTCCATTTGAATGTCCTGACTGAAGATTCTGGTCGTACTCTTTTCCATTCCGAATTCCATTTGAATGTCCTGACTGAAGATTCTGGTCGTATTTATCAGCTTTTCCAGTTCCTTTTTGCAAATAGCTTCAGGTCGTCCATGTACATGAGATGGTTTATTTGTTGTTCTCTGCCTGTGAACTTGTATCCGGCATCACATTTCCTGAGTATGTAGTTGAGTGGCATCATGGCTATGATAAACAGTAGTGGTGATAGGGAGTCTCCTTGGAAAATGCCTCTCTGTATTTTTATCTCTGTCAAGTATTGTCCCCCAGCTGTCAGATCTAATCTCCATGTTTCCATTGCTTTCTTGATGAAATTAATAATCTGGTTGAGTTATTTTGTACATTTTTAAACATTCAATTATCCATGCTTGAAGGAATCTGTCGTACGTTTTCATGAAGTCAATCCATGCCATAGATATGTTCTTTTTCTTGCTTTTAACTTCTTTCAGGATCATTTGATCTATGTATAACAGATCATGCGTCCCTCTTTTCCTTTTCTGGAATCCTTATTGTTCCTCGGGAAGTAGTCCACGTATTATTATTATTATTATTATTATTATTATTATTATTATTATTATTATTATTATTATTATTATTATTATTATTATTATTATTATTATTATTATTATTATTATTATTATTATTATTATTATTATTATTATTATTATTATTATTATTATTATTATTATTATTATTATTATTATTATTATTATTATTATTATTATTATTATTATTATTATTATTATTATTATTATTATTATTATTATTATTATTATTATTATTATTATTATTATTATTATTATTATTATTATTATTATTATTATTATTATTATTATTATTATTATTATTATTATTATTATTATTATTATTATTATTATTATTATTATTATTATTATTATTATTATTATTATTATTATTATTATTATTATTATTATTATTATTATTATTATTATTATTATTATTATTATTATTATTATTATTATTATTATTATTATTATTATTATTATTATTATTATTATTATTATTATTATTATTATTATTATTATTATTATTATTATTATTATTATTATTATTATTATTATTATTATTATTATTATTATTATTATTATTATTATTATTATTATTATTATTATTATTATTATTATTATTATTATTATTATTATTATTATTATTATTATTATTATTATTATTATTATTATTATTATTATTATTATTATTATTATTATTATTATTATTATTATTATTATTATTATTATTATTATTATTATTATTATTATTATTATTATTATTATTATTATTATTATTATTATTATTATTATTATTATTATTATTATTATTATTATTATTATTATTATTATTATTATTATTATTATTATTATTATTATTATTATTATTATTATTATTATTATTTATTTATTTATTTATTTATTTATTTATTTATTTATTTATTTTCTTTTTTTCTTTCTTGTACTCACTAGGAGTTCTTACACAGATCATAGTCAGTGATTGCTCACCGACAACAACCAGTGGTATTTCCTGGAATCTGAGCGATAACAAGTATCCCCAGACTTCCAGTATTCTTCACCTCTTTTCGATACCCGTGCGGTATCGCAACAGCCTCTTACTATTGATTTGTTGCTGGTAAGGACAATTGGTCTTCTCTGGGATTTTGGTGGCAATAAACCTCCCCAAGGTCTCAGCATTCTCTGCACTTTTCCAGTGGAGGTCTGGTTTGTGCTGTCCCTCCCTGGTCTTTTCATCCTCCTCGACCCTCTACAAATATGTTCTCTGGTGGCAGTCTAGGCAAGCACCAGTTAAAAAAAAATATTAATAAATAAATAAATAAAATAATATTTCTTTAAATTAATTTTTAAAAAAAAGGGGTTAATTTTTTTTTAGTTTTTAAATTTTTTCCTTTCCTTTTTTAATCTCTAACAATGCACTCTTTTCCATTCCGAATTCCATTTGAATGTCCTGACTGAAGATTCTGGTCGTATTTATCAGCTTTTCCAGTTCCTTTTTGCAAATAGCTTCAGGTCGTCCATGTACATGAGATGGTTTATTTGTTGTTCTCTGCCTGTGAACTTGTATCCGGCATCACATTTCCTGAGTATGTAGTTGAGTGGCATCATGGCTATGATAAACAGTAGTGGTGATAGGGAGTCTCCTTGGAAAATGCCTCTCTGTATTTTTATCTCTGTCAAGTATTGTCCCCCAGCTGTCAGATCTAATCTCCATGTTTCCATTGCTTTCTTGATGAAATTAATAATCTGGTTGAGTTATTTTGTACATTTTTAAACATTCAATTATCCATGCTTGAAGGAATCTGTCGTACGTTTTCATGAAGTCAATCCATGCCATAGATATGTTCTTTTTCTTGCTTTTAACTTCTTTCAGGATCATTTGATCTATGTATAACAGATCATGCGTCCCTCTTTTCCTTTTCTGGAATCCTTATTGTTCCTCGGGAAGTAGTCCACGTATTATTATTATTATTATTATTATTATTATTATTATTATTATTATTATTATTATTATTATTATTATTATTATTATTATTATTATTATTATTATTATTATTATTATTATTATTATTATTATTATTATTATTATTATTATTATTATTATTATTATTATTATTATTATTATTATTATTATTATTATTATTATTATTATTATTATTATTATTATTATTATTATTATTATTATTATTATTATTATTATTATTATTATTATTATTATTATTATTATTATTATTATTATTATTATTATTATTATTATTATTATTATTATTATTATTATTATTATTATTATTATTATTATTATTATTATTATTATTATTATTATTATTATTATTATTATTATTATTATTATTATTATTATTATTATTATTATTATTATTATTATTATTATTATTATTATTATTATTATTATTATTATTATTATTATTATTATTATTATTATTATTATTATTATTATTATTATTATTATTATTATTATTATTATTATTATTATTATTATTATTATTATTATTATTATTATTATTATTATTATTATTATTATTATTATTATTATTATTATTATTATTATTATTATTATTATTATTATTATTATTATTATTATTATTATTATTATTATTATTATTATTATTATTATTATTATTATTATTATTATTATTATTATTATTATTATTATTATTATTATTATTATTATTATTATTATTATTATTATTATTATTATTATTATTATTATTATTATTATTATTATTATTATTATTATTATTATTATTATTATTATTATTATTATTATTATTATTATTATTATTATTATTATTATTATTATTATTATTATTATTATTATTATTATTATTATTATTATTATTATTATTATTATTATTATTATTATTATTATTATTATTATTATTATTATTATTATTATTATTATTATTATTATTATTATTATTATTATTATTATTATTATTATTATTATTATTATTATTATTATTATTATTATTATTATTATTATTATTATTATTATTATTATTATTATTATTATTATTATTATTATTATTATTATTATTATTATTATTATTATTATTATTATTATTATTATTATTATTATTATTATTATTATTATTATTATTATTATTATTATTATTATTATTATTATTATTATTATTATTATTATTATTATTATTATTATTATTATTATTATTATTATTATTATTATTATTATTATTATTATTATTATTATTATTTTTTTATTTTTTTTTATTTTTTTTTTTTTTTTTTATTTTTTTTTTTTTTATTTATTTATTTATTTATTTATTTATTTATTTATTTATTTATTTATTTATTTTCTTTTTCTCTTTCTTGTACTCACTAGGAGTTCTTACACAGATCATAGTCAGTGATTGCTCACCGACAACAACCAGTGGTATTTCCTGGAATCTGAGCGATAACAAGTATCCCCAGACTTCCAGTATTCTTCACCTCTTTTCGATACCCGTGCGGTATCGCAACAGCCTCTTACTATTGATTTGTTGCTGGTAAGGACAATTGGTCTTCTCTGGGATTTTGGTGGCAATAAACCTCCCCAAGGTCTCAGCATTCTCTGCACTTTTCCAGTGGAGGTCTGGTTTGTGCTGTCCCTCCCTGGTCTTTTCATCCTCCTCGACCCTCTACAAATATGTTCTCTGGTGTCAGTCTAGGCAAGCACCAGTTAAAAAAAAATATTAATAAATAAATAAATAAAATAATATTTCTTTAAATTAATTTTTAAAAAAAAGGGGTTAATTTTTTTTTAGTTTTTAAATTTTTTCCTTTCCTTTTTTAATCTCTAACAATGCACTCTTTTCCATTCCGAATTCCATTTGAATGTCCTGACTGAAGATTCTGGTCGTATTTATCAGCTTTTCCAGTTCCTTTTTGCAAATAGCTTCAGGTCGTCCATGTACATGAGATGGTTTATTTGTTGTTCTCTGCCTGTGAACTTGTATCCGGCATCACATTTCCTGAGTATGTAGTTGAGTGGCATCATGGCTATGATAAACAGTAGTGGTGATAGGGAGTCTCCTTGGAAAATGCCTCTCTGTATTTTTATCTCTGTCAAGTATTGTCCCCCAGCTGTCAGATCTAATCTCCATGTTTCCATTGCTTTCTTGATGAAATTAATAATCTGGTTGAGTTATTTTGTACATTTTTAAACATTCAATTATCCATGCTTGAAGGAATCTGTCGTACGTTTTCATGAAGTCAATCCATGCCATAGATATGTTCTTTTTCTTGCTTTTAACTTCTTTCAGGATCATTTGATCTATGTATAACAGATCATGCGTCCCTCTTTTCCTTTTCTGGAATCCTTATTGTTCCTCGGGAAGTAGTCCACGTATTATTATTATTATTATTATTATTATTATTATTATTATTATTATTATTATTACTATTACTATTACTATTACTATTATTATTATTATTATTATTATTATTATTATTATTATTATTTATTTATTTATTTATTTATTTATTTATTTATTTATTTATTTATTTATTTATTTTCTTTTTTTCTTTCTTGTACTCACTAGGAGTTCTTACACAGATCATAGTCAGTGATTGCTCACCGACAACAACCAGTGGTATTTCCTGGAATCTGAGCGATAACAAGTATCCCCAGACTTCCAGTATTCTTCACCTCTTTTCGATACCCGTGCGGTATCGCAACAGCCTCTTACTATTGATTTGTTGCTGGTAAGGACAATTGGTCTTCTCTGGGATTTTGGTGGCAATAAACCTCCCCAAGGTCTCAGCATTCTCTGCACTTTTCCAGTGGAGGTCTGGTTTGTGCTGTCCCTCCCTGGTCTTTTCATCCTCCTCGACCCTCTACAAATATGTTCTCTGGTGGCAGTCTAGGCAAGCACCAGTTAAAAAAAAATATTAATAAATAAATAAATAAAATAATATTTCTTTAAATTAATTTTTAAAAAAAAGGGGTTAATTTTTTTTTAGTTTTTAAATTTTTTCCTTTCCTTTTTTAATCTCTAACAATGCACTCTTTTCCATTCCGAATTCCATTTGAATGTCCTGACTGAAGATTCTGGTCGTATTTATCAGCTTTTCCAGTTCCTTTTTGCAAATAGCTTCAGGTCGTCCATGTACATGAGATGGTTTATTTGTTGTTCTCTGCCTGTGAACTTGTATCCGGCATCACATTTCCTGAGTATGTAGTTGAGTGGCATCATGGCTATGATAAACAGTAGTGGTGATAGGGAGTCTCCTTGGAAAATGCCTCTCTGTATTTTTATCTCTGTCAAGTATTGTCCCCCAGCTGTCAGATCTAATCTCCATGTTTCCATTGCTTTCTTGATGAAATTAATAATCTGGTTGAGTTATTTTGTACATTTTTAAACATTCAATTATCCATGCTTGAAGGAATCTGTCGTACGTTTTCATGAAGTCAATCCATGCCATAGATATGTTCTTTTTCTTGCTTTTAACTTCTTTCAGGATCATTTGATCTATGTATAACAGATCATGCGTCCCTCTTTTCCTTTTCTGGAATCCTTATTGTTCCTCGGGAAGTAGTCCACGTATTATTATTATTATTATTATTATTATTATTATTATTATTATTATTATTATTATTATTATTATTATTATTATTATTATTATTATTATTATTATTATTATTATTATTATTATTATTATTATTATTATTATTATTATTATTATTATTATTATTATTATTATTATTATTATTATTATTATTATTATTATTATTATTATTATTATTATTATTATTATTATTATTATTATTATTATTATTATTATTATTATTATTATTATTATTATTATTATTATTATTATTATTATTATTATTATTATTATTATTATTATTATTATTATTATTATTATTATTATTATTATTATTATTATTATTATTATTATTATTATTATTATTATTATTATTATTATTATTATTATTATTATTATTATTATTATTATTATTATTATTATTATTATTATTATTATTATTATTATTATTATTATTATTATTATTATTATTATTATTATTATTATTATTATTATTATTATTATTATTATTATTATTATTATTATTATTATTATTATTATTATTATTATTATTATTATTATTATTATTATTATTATTATTATTATTATTATTATTATTATTATTATTATTATTATTATTATTATTATTATTATTATTATTATTATTATTATTATTATTATTATTATTATTATTATTATTATTATTATTATTATTATTATTATTATTATTATTATTATTATTATTATTATTATTATTATTATTATTATTATTATTATTATTATTATTATTATTATTATTATTATTATTATTATTATTATTATTATTATTATTATTATTATTATTATTATTATTATTATTATTATTATTATTATTATTATTATTATTATTATTATTATTATTATTATTATTATTATTATTATTATTATTATTATTATTATTATTATTATTATTATTATTATTATTATTATTATTATTATTATTATTATTATTATTATTATTATTATTATTATTATTATTATTATTATTATTATTATTATTATTATTATTATTATTATTATTATTATTATTATTATTATTATTATTATTATTATTATTATTATTATTATTATTATTATTATTATTATTATTATTATTATTATTATTATTATTATTATTATTATTATTATTATTATTATTATTATTATTATTATTATTATTATTATTATTATTATTATTATTATTATTATTATTATTATTATTATTATTATTATTATTATTATTATTATTATTATTATTATTATTATTATTATTATTATTATTATTATTATTATTATTATTATTATTATTATTATTATTATTTTTTTTTATTTTTTTTTATTTTTTTTTTTTTTTTTATTTTTTTTTTTTTTATTTATTTATTTATTTATTTATTTATTTATTTATTTATTTATTTATTTATTTTCTTTTTCTCTTTCTTGTACTCACTAGGAGTTCTTACACAGATCATAGTCAGTGATTGCTCACCGACAACAACCAGTGGTATTTCCTGGAATCTGAGCGATAACAAGTATCCCCAGACTTCCAGTATTCTTCACCTCTTTTCGATACCCGTGCGGTATCGCAACAGCCTCTTACTATTGATTTGTTGCTGGTAAGGACAATTGGTCTTCTCTGGGATTTTGGTGGCAATAAACCTCCCCAAGGTCTCAGCATTCTCTGCACTTTTCCAGTGGAGGTCTGGTTTGTGCTGTCCCTCCCTGGTCTTTTCATCCTCCTCGACCCTCTACAAATATGTTCTCTGGTGTCAGTCTAGGCAAGCACCAGTTAAAAAAAAATATTAATAAATAAATAAATAAAATTAAATTTTTTCCTTTCCTTTTTTAATCTCTAACAATGCACTCTTTTCCATTCCGAATTCCATTTGAATGTCCTGACTGAAGATTCTGGTCGTATTTATCAGCTTTTCCAGTTCCTTTTTGCAAATAGCTTCAGGTCGTCCATGTACATGAGATGGTTTATTTGTTGTTCTCTGCCTGTGAACTTGTATCCGGCATCACATTTCCTGAGTATGTAGTTGAGTGGCATCATGGCTATGATAAACAGTAGTGGTGATAGGGAGTCTCCTTGGAAAATGCCTCTCTGTATTTTTATCTCTGTCAAGTATTGTCCCCCAGCTGTCAGATCTAATCTCCATGTTTCCATTGCTTTCTTGATGAAATTAATAATCTGGTTGAGTTATTTTGTACATTTTTAAACATTCAATTATCCATGCTTGAAGGAATCTGTCGTACGTTTTCATGAAGTCAATCCATGCCATAGATATGTTCTTTTTCTTGCTTTTAACTTCTTTCAGGATCATTTGATCTATGTATAACAGATCATGCGTCCCTCTTTTCCTTTTCTGGAATCCTTATTGTTCCTCGGGAAGTAGTCCACGTATTATTATTATTATTATTATTATTATTATTATTATTATTATTATTATTATTATTATTACTATTACTATTACTATTACTATTATTATTATTATTATTATTATTATTATTATTATTATTATTTATTTATTTATTTATTTATTTATTTATTTATTTATTTATTTATTTATTTATTTTCTTTTTTTCTTTCTTGTACTCACTAGGAGTTCTTACACAGATCATAGTCAGTGATTGCTCACCGACAACAACCAGTGGTATTTCCTGGAATCTGAGCGATAACAAGTATCCCCAGACTTCCAGTATTCTTCACCTCTTTTCGATACCCGTGCGGTATCGCAACAGCCTCTTACTATTGATTTGTTGCTGGTAAGGACAATTGGTCTTCTCTGGGATTTTGGTGGCAATAAACCTCCCCAAGGTCTCAGCATTCTCTGCACTTTTCCAGTGGAGGTCTGGTTTGTGCTGTCCCTCCCTGGTCTTTTCATCCTCCTCGACCCTCTACAAATATGTTCTCTGGTGGCAGTCTAGGCAAGCACCAGTTAAAAAAAAATATTAATAAATAAATAAATAAAATAATATTTCTTTAAATTAATTTTTAAAAAAAAGGGGTTAATTTTTTTTTAGTTTTTAAATTTTTTCCTTTCCTTTTTTAATCTCTAACAATGCACTCTTTTCCATTCCGAATTCCATTTGAATGTCCTGACTGAAGATTCTGGTCGTATTTATCAGCTTTTCCAGTTCCTTTTTGCAAATAGCTTCAGGTCGTCCATGTACATGAGATGGTTTATTTGTTGTTCTCTGCCTGTGAACTTGTATCCGGCATCACATTTCCTGAGTATGTAGTTGAGTGGCATCATGGCTATGATAAACAGTAGTGGTGATAGGGAGTCTCCTTGGAAAATGCCTCTCTGTATTTTTATCTCTGTCAAGTATTGTCCCCCAGCTGTCAGATCTAATCTCCATGTTTCCATTGCTTTCTTGATGAAATTAATAATCTGGTTGAGTTATTTTGTACATTTTTAAACATTCAATTATCCATGCTTGAAGGAATCTGTCGTACGTTTTCATGAAGTCAATCCATGCCATAGATATGTTCTTTTTCTTGCTTTTAACTTCTTTCAGGATCATTTGATCTATGTATAACAGATCATGCGTCCCTCTTTTCCTTTTCTGGAATCCTTATTGTTCCTCGGGAAGTAGTCCACGTATTATTATTATTATTATTATTATTATTATTATTATTATTATTATTATTATTATTATTACTATTACTATTACTATTACTATTACTATTATTATTATTATTATTATTATTATTATTATTATTATTATTTATTTATTTATTTATTTATTTATTTATTTATTTATTTATTTATTTATTTATTTTCTTTTTTTCTTTCTTGTACTCACTAGGAGTTCTTACACAGATCATAGTCAGTGATTGCTCACCGACAACAACCAGTGGTATTTCCTGGAATCTGAGCGATAACAAGTATCCCCAGACTTCCAGTATTCTTCACCTCTTTTCGATACCCGTGCGGTATCGCAACAGCCTCTTACTATTGATTTGTTGCTGGTAAGGACAATTGGTCTTCTCTGGGATTTTGGTGGCAATAAACCTCCCCAAGGTCTCAGCATTCTCTGCACTTTTCCAGTGGAGGTCTGGTTTGTGCTGTCCCTCCCTGGTCTTTTCATCCTCCTCGACCCTCTACAAATATGTTCTCTGGTGGCAGTCTAGGCAAGCACCAGTTAAAAAAAAATATTAATAAATAAATAAATAAAATAATATTTCTTTAAATTAATTTTTAAAAAAAAGGGGTTAATTTTTTTTTAGTTTTTAAATTTTTTCCTTTCCTTTTTTAATCTCTAACAATGCACTCTTTTCCATTCCGAATTCCATTTGAATGTCCTGACTGAAGATTCTGGTCGTATTTATCAGCTTTTCCAGTTCCTTTTTGCAAATAGCTTCAGGTCGTCCATGTACATGAGATGGTTTATTTGTTGTTCTCTGCCTGTGAACTTGTATCCGGCATCACATTTCCTGAGTATGTAGTTGAGTGGCATCATGGCTATGATAAACAGTAGTGGTGATAGGGAGTCTCCTTGGAAAATGCCTCTCTGTATTTTTATCTCTGTCAAGTATTGTCCCCCAGCTGTCAGATCTAATCTCCATGTTTCCATTGCTTTCTTGATGAAATTAATAATCTGGTTGAGTTATTTTGTACATTTTTAAACATTCAATTATCCATGCTTGAAGGAATCTGTCGTACGTTTTCATGAAGTCAATCCATGCCATAGATATGTTCTTTTTCTTGCTTTTAACTTCTTTCAGGATCATTTGATCTATGTATAACAGATCATGCGTCCCTCTTTTCCTTTTCTGGAATCCTTATTGTTCCTCGGGAAGTAGTCCACGTATTATTATTATTATTATTATTATTATTATTATTATTATTATTATTATTATTATTACTATTACTATTACTATTACTATTACTATTATTATTATTATTATTATTATTATTATTATTATTATTATTATTTATTTATTTATTTATTTATTTATTTATTTATTTATTTATTTATTTATTTTCTTTTTTTCTTTCTTGTACTCACTAGGAGTTCTTACACAGATCATAGTCAGTGATTGCTCACCGACAACAACCAGTGGTATTTCCTGGAATCTGAGCGATAACAAGTATCCCCAGACTTCCAGTATTCTTCACCTCTTTTCGATACCCGTGCGGTATCGCAACAGCCTCTTACTATTGATTTGTTGCTGGTAAGGACAATTGGTCTTCTCTGGGATTTTGGTGGCAATAAACCTCCCCAAGGTCTCAGCATTCTCTGCACTTTTCCAGTGGAGGTCTGGTTTGTGCTGTCCCTCCCTGGTCTTTTCATCCTCCTCGACCCTCTACAAATATGTTCTCTGGTGGCAGTCTAGGCAAGCACCAGTTAAAAAAAAATATTAATAAATAAATAAATAAAATAATATTTCTTTAAATTAATTTTAAAAAAAAAGGGGTTAATTTTTTTTTAGTTTTTAAATTTTTTCCTTTCCTTTTTTAATCTCTAACAATGCACTCTTTTCCATTCCGAATTCCATTTGAATGTCCTGACTGAAGATTCTGGTCGTATTTATCAGCTTTTCCAGTTCCTTTTTGCAAATAGCTTCAGGTCGTCCATGTACATGAGATGGTTTATTTGTTGTTCTCTGCCTGTGAACTTGTATCCGGCATCACATTTCCTGAGTATGTAGTTGAGTGGCATCATGGCTATGATAAACAGTAGTGGTGATAGGGAGTCTCCTTGGAAAATGCCTCTCTGTATTTTTATCTCTGTCAAGTATTGTCCCCCAGCTGTCAGATCTAATCTCCATGTTTCCATTGCTTTCTTGATGAAATTAATAATCTGGTTGAGTTATTTTGTACATTTTTAAACATTCAATTATCCATGCTTGAAGGAATCTGTCGTACGTTTTCATGAAGTCAATCCATGCCATAGATATGTTCTTTTTCTTGCTTTTAACTTCTTTCAGGATCATTTGATCTATGTATAACAGATCATGCGTCCCTCTTTTCCTTTTCTGGAATCCTTATTGTTCCTCGGGAAGTAGTCCACGTATTATTATTATTATTATTATTATTATTATTATTATTATTATTATTATTATTATTATTATTATTATTATTATTATTATTATTATTATTATTATTATTATTATTATTATTATTATTATTATTATTATTATTATTATTATTATTATTATTATTATTATTATTATTATTATTATTATTATTATTATTATTATTATTATTATTATTATTATTATTATTATTATTATTATTATTATTATTATTATTATTATTATTATTATTATTATTATTATTATTATTATTATTATTATTATTATTATTATTATTATTATTATTATTATTATTATTATTATTATTATTATTATTATTATTATTATTATTATTATTATTATTATTATTATTATTATTATTATTATTATTATTATTATTATTATTATTATTATTATTATTATTATTATTATTATTATTATTATTATTATTATTATTATTATTATTATTATTATTATTATTATTATTATTATTATTATTATTATTATTATTATTATTATTATTATTATTATTATTATTATTATTATTATTATTATTATTATTATTATTATTATTATTATTATTATTATTATTATTATTATTATTATTATTATTATTATTATTATTATTATTATTATTATTATTATTATTATTATTATTATTATTATTATTATTATTATTATTATTATTATTATTATTATTATTATTATTATTATTATTATTATTATTATTATTATTATTATTATTATTATTATTATTATTATTATTATTATTATTATTATTATTATTATTATTATTATTATTATTATTATTATTATTATTATTATTATTATTATTATTATTATTATTATTATTATTATTATTATTATTATTATTATTATTATTATTATTATTATTATTATTATTATTATTATTATTATTATTATTATTATTATTATTATTATTATTATTATTATTATTATTATTATTATTATTATTATTATTATTATTATTATTATTATTATTATTATTATTATTATTATTATTATTATTATTATTATTATTATTATTATTATTATTATTATTATTATTATTATTATTATTATTATTATTATTATTATTATTATTATTATTATTATTATTATTATTATTATTATTATTATTATTATTATTATTATTATTATTATTATTATTATTATTATTATTATTATTATTATTATTATTATTATTATTATTATTATTATTATTATTATTATTATTATTATTATTATTATTATTATTATTATTATTATTATTATTATTATTATTATTATTATTATTATTATTATTATTATTATTATTATTATTATTATTATTATTATTATTATTATTATTATTATTATTATTATTATTATTATTATTATTATTATTATTATTATTATTATTATTATTATTATTATTATTATTATTATTATTATTATTATTATTATTATTATTATTATTATTATTTATTTATTTATTTATTTATTTATTTATTTATTTATTTATTTATTTTTTTATTTATATATTAGGATTATTATTCTTATTATTATTAATTTTTATTATTATTGTTATTTTTATTATTATTATTATTATTTATTTATTTTTATTTATTTATTGATTTATATATTTATTTATTTATTTATTAGGATTATTATTATTATTATTATTATTTATTTATTTATTTATTTATATATTAGGATTCTTCTTCTTATTATTATTTATTTTAATTTTATTATGTTTATTTTATTATTATTATTATTATTTTTTATTTATTTATTTATTTATTGATTTATTTATTTATTTATTAGGATTATTGTTATTATTATTATTATTATTTAAAAAAATCTTTTTAAATTATGTTTATTATTATTATTATTATTTATTTATTTATTTATATATTAGGATTATTATTCTTCTTATTATTAATTTTTATTATTATTATTATTATTTTTATTATTATTATTTGAAAAAAAATTTTTAAATTATTATTATTATTATCATTATTATTATTTTAAAAAAATTTTTTCATCATCATTATTATTATTTTTTTAAATTTATTTTTTATTATTTTTTCTTATCATTATTATTATTATTATTTATTTATTTATTTATTTATTTTCTTTTTTTCTTTCTTGTACTCACTAGGAGTTCTTACACAGATCATAGTCAGTGATTGCTCACCGACAACAACCAGTGGTATTTCCTGGAATCTGAGCGATAACAAGTATCCCCAGACTTCCAGTATTCTTCACCTCTTTTCGATACCGATGCGGTATCGCAACAGCCTCTTACTATTGATTTGTTGCTGGTAAGGACAATTGGTCTTCTCTGGGATTTTGGTGGCAATAAACCTCCCCAAGGTCTCAGCATTCTCTGCACTTTTCCAGTGGAGGTCTGGTTTGTGCTGTCCCTCCTTGGTCTTTTCATCCTCCTCGACCCTCTACAAATATGTTCTCTGGTGTCAGTCTAGGCAAGCACCAGTTAAAAAAAAATATTAATAAATAAATAAATAAAATAATATTTCTTTAAATTAATTTAAAAAATAAAAGGGGTTAATTTTTTTTTAGTTTTTAAATTTTTTCCTTTCCTTTTTTAATCTCTAGCAATGCACTCTTTTCCATTCCGAATTCCATTTGAATGTCCTGACTGAAGATTCTGGTCGTATTTATCAGCTTTTCTAGTTCCTTTTTGCAAATAGCTTCAGGTCTTCCATGTACATGAGATGGTTTATTTGTTGTTCTCTGCCTGTGAACTTGTATCCGGCATCACATTTCCTGAGTATGTAGTTGAGTGGCATCATGGCTATGATAAACAGTAGTGGTGATAGGGAGTCTCCTTGGAAAATGCCTTTCTGTATTTTTATCTCTGTCAAGTATTGTCCCCCAGCTGTCAGATCTAATCTCCCTGTTTCCATTGCTTTCTTGATGAAATTAATAATCCGGTTGAGTTATTTTGTACATTTTTAAACATTCAATTATCCATGCTTGAAGGAATCTGTCGTACGTTTTCATGAAGTCAATCCATGCCATAGATATGTTCTTTTTCTTGCTTTTAACTTCTTTCAGGATCATTTGATTTATGTATAATAGATCATGCGTCCCTCTTTTCCCTTTCTGGAATCCTTTTTGTTCCTCGGGAAGTAGTCCACGTATTATTATTATTATTATTATTATTATTATTATTATTATTATTATTATTATTATTATTATTATTATTATTATTATTATTATTATTATTATTATTATTATTATTATTATTATTATTATTATTATTATTATTATTATTATTATTATTATTATTATTATTATTATTATTATTATTATTATTATTATTATTATTATTATTATTATTATTATTATTATTATTATTATTATTATTATTATTATTATTATTATTATTATTATTATTATTATTATTATTATTATTATTATTATTATTATTATTATTATTATTATTATTATTATTATTATTATTATTATTATTATTATTATTATTATTATTATTATTATTATTATTATTATTATTATTATTATTATTATTATTATTATTATTATTATTATTATTATTATTATTATTATTATTATTATTATTATTATTATTATTATTATTATTATTATTATTATTATTATTATTATTATTATTATTATTATTATTATTATTATTATTATTATTATTATTATTATTATTATTATTATTATTATTATTATTATTATTATTATTATTATTATTATTATTATTATTATTATTATTATTATTATTATTATTATTATTATTATTATTATTATTATTATTATTATTATTATTATTATTATTATTATTATTATTATTATTATTATTATTATTATTATTATTATTATTATTATTATTATTATTATTATTATTATTATTATTATTATTATTATTATTATTATTATTATTATTATTATTATTATTATTATTATTATTATTATTATTATTATTATTATTATTATTATTATTATTATTATTATTATTATTATTATTATTATTATTATTATTATTATTATTATTATTATTATTATTATTATTATTATTATTATTATTATTATTATTATTATTATTATTATTATTATTATTATTATTATTATTATTATTATTATTATTATTATTATTATTATTATTATTATTATTATTATTATTATTATTATTATTATTATTATTATTATTATTATTATTATTATTATTATTATTATTATTATTATTATTATTATTATTATTATTATTATTATTATTATTATTATTATTATTATTATTATTATTATTATTATTATTATTATTATTATTATTATTATTATTATTATTATTATTATTATTATTATTATTATTATTATTTATTTATTTATTTATTTATTTATTTATTTATTTATTTATTTTTTTATTTATATATTAGGATTATTATTCTTATTATTATTAATTTTTATTATTATTGTTATTTTTATTATTATTATTATTATTTATTTATTTTTATTTATTTATTGATTTATATATTTATTTATTTATTTATTAGGATTATTATTATTATTATTATTATTTATTTATTTATTTATTTATATATTAGGATTCTTCTTCTTATTATTATTTATTTTAATTTTATTATGTTTATTTTATTATTATTATTATTATTTTTTATTTATTTATTTATTTATTGATTTATTTATTTATTTATTAGGATTATTGTTATTATTATTATTATTATTTAAAAAAATCTTTTTAAATTATGTTTATTATTATTATTATTATTTATTTATTTATTTATATATTAGGATTATTATTCTTCTTATTATTAATTTTTATTATTATTATTATTATTTTTATTATTATTATTTGAAAAAAAATTTTTAAATTATTATTATTATTATCATTATTATTATTTTAAAAAAATTTTTTCATCATCATTATTATTATTTTTTTAAATTTATTTTTTATTATTTTTTCTTATCATTATTATTATTATTATTTATTTATTTATTTATTTATTTTCTTTTTTTCTTTCTTGTACTCACTAGGAGTTCTTACACAGATCATAGTCAGTGATTGCTCACCGACAACAACCAGTGGTATTTCCTGGAATCTGAGCGATAACAAGTATCCCCAGACTTCCAGTATTCTTCACCTCTTTTCGATACCGATGCGGTATCGCAACAGCCTCTTACTATTGATTTGTTGCTGGTAAGGACAATTGGTCTTCTCTGGGATTTTGGTGGCAATAAACCTCCCCAAGGTCTCAGCATTCTCTGCACTTTTCCAGTGGAGGTCTGGTTTGTGCTGTCCCTCCTTGGTCTTTTCATCCTCCTCGACCCTCTACAAATATGTTCTCTGGTGTCAGTCTAGGCAAGCACCAGTTAAAAAAAAATATTAATAAATAAATAAAAAAAAATATTAATAAATAAATAAATAAAATAATATTTCTTTAAATTAATTTAAAAAATAAAAGGGGTTAATTTTTTTTTAGTTTTTAAATTTTTTCCTTTCCTTTTTTAATCTCTAGCAATGCACTCTTTTCCATTCCGAATTCCATTTGAATGTCCTGACTGAAGATTCTGGTCGTATTTATCAGCTTTTCTAGTTCCTTTTTGCAAATAGCTTCAGGTCTTCCATGTACATGAGATGGTTTATTTGTTGTTCTCTGCCTGTGAACTTGTATCCGGCATCACATTTCCTGAGTATGTAGTTGAGTGGCATCATGGCTATGATAAACAGTAGTGGTGATAGGGAGTCTCCTTGGAAAATGCCTTTCTGTATTTTTATCTCTGTCAAGTATTGTCCCCCAGCTGTCAGATCTAATCTCCCTGTTTCCATTGCTTTCTTGATGAAATTAATAATCCGGTTGAGTTATTTTGTACATTTTTAAACATTCAATTATCCATGCTTGAAGGAATCTGTCGTACGTTTTCATGAAGTCAATCCATGCCATAGATATGTTCTTTTTCTTGCTTTTAACTTCTTTCAGGATCATTTGATTTATGTATAATAGATCATGCGTCCCTCTTTTCCCTTTCTGGAATCCTTTTTGTTCCTCGGGAAGTAGTCCACGTATTATTATTATTATTATTATTATTATTATTATTATTATTATTATTATTATTATTATTATTATTATTATTATTATTATTATTATTATTATTATTATTATTATTATTATTATTATTATTATTATTATTATTATTATTATTATTATTATTATTATTATTATTATTATTATTATTATTATTATTATTATTATTATTATTATTATTATTATTATTATTATTATTATTATTATTATTATTATTATTATTATTATTATTATTATTATTATTATTATTATTATTATTATTATTATTATTATTATTATTATTATTATTATTATTATTATTATTATTATTATTATTATTATTATTATTATTATTATTATTATTATTATTATTATTATTATTATTATTATTATTATTATTATTATTATTATTATTATTATTATTATTATTATTATTATTATTATTATTATTATTATTATTATTATTATTATTATTATTATTATTATTATTATTATTATTATTATTATTATTATTATTATTATTATTATTATTATTATTATTATTATTATTATTATTATTATTATTATTATTATTATTATTATTATTATTATTATTATTATTATTATTATTATTATTATTATTATTATTATTATTATTATTATTATTATTATTATTATTATTATTATTATTATTATTATTATTATTATTATTATTATTATTATTATTATTATTATTATTATTATTATTATTATTATTATTATTATTATTATTATTATTATTATTATTATTATTATTATTATTATTATTATTATTATTATTATTATTATTATTATTATTATTATTATTATTATTATTATTATTATTATTATTATTATTATTATTATTATTATTATTATTATTATTATTATTATTATTATTATTATTATTATTATTATTATTATTATTATTATTATTATTATTATTATTATTATTATTATTATTATTATTATTATTATTATTATTATTATTATTATTATTATTATTATTATTATTATTATTATTATTATTATTATTATTATTATTATTATTATTATTATTATTATTATTATTATTATTATTATTATTATTATTATTATTGTTATTTTTATTATTATTATTATTATTATTATTTATTTATTTTTATTTATTTATTGATTTATATATTTATTTATTTATTTATTAGGATTATTATTATTATTATTATTATTTATTTATTTATTTATTTATATATTAGGATTCTTCTTCTTATTATTATTTATTTTAATTTTATTATGTTTATTTTATTATTATTATTATTATTTTTTATTTATTTATTTATTTATTGATTTATTTATTTATTTATTAGGATTATTGTTATTATTATTATTATTATTTAAAAAAATCTTTTTAAATTATGTTTATTATTATTATTATTATTTATTTATTTATTTATATATTAGGATTATTATTCTTCTTATTATTAATTTTTATTATTATTATTATTATTTTTATTATTATTATTTGAAAAAAAATTTTTAAATTATTATTATTATTATCATTATTATTATTTTAAAAAAATTTTTTCATCATCATTATTATTATTTTTTTAAATTTATTTTTTATTATTTTTTCTTATCATTATTATTATTATTATTTATTTATTTATTTATTTATTTTCTTTTTTTCTTTCTTGTACTCACTAGGAGTTCTTACACAGATCATAGTCAGTGATTGCTCACCGACAACAACCAGTGGTATTTCCTGGAATCTGAGCGATAACAAGTATCCCCAGACTTCCAGTATTCTTCACCTCTTTTCGATACCGATGCGGTATCGCAACAGCCTCTTACTATTGATTTGTTGCTGGTAAGGACAATTGGTCTTCTCTGGGATTTTGGTGGCAATAAACCTCCCCAAGGTCTCAGCATTCTCTGCACTTTTCCAGTGGAGGTCTGGTTTGTGCTGTCCCTCCTTGGTCTTTTCATCCTCCTCGACCCTCTACAAATATGTTCTCTGGTGTCAGTCTAGGCAAGCACCAGTTAAAAAAAAATATTAATAAATAAATAAATAAAATAATATTTCTTTAAATTAATTTAAAAAATAAAAGGGGTTAATTTTTTTTTAGTTTTTAAATTTTTTCCTTTCCTTTTTTAATCTCTAGCAATGCACTCTTTTCCATTCCGAATTCCATTTGAATGTCCTGACTGAAGATTCTGGTCGTATTTATCAGCTTTTCTAGTTCCTTTTTGCAAATAGCTTCAGGTCTTCCATGTACATGAGATGGTTTATTTGTTGTTCTCTGCCTGTGAACTTGTATCCGGCATCACATTTCCTGAGTATGTAGTTGAGTGGCATCATGGCTATGATAAACAGTAGTGGTGATAGGGAGTCTCCTTGGAAAATGCCTTTCTGTATTTTTATCTCTGTCAAGTATTGTCCCCCAGCTGTCAGATCTAATCTCCCTGTTTCCATTGCTTTCTTGATGAAATTAATAATCCGGTTGAGTTATTTTGTACATTTTTAAACATTCAATTATCCATGCTTGAAGGAATCTGTCGTACGTTTTCATGAAGTCAATCCATGCCATAGATATGTTCTTTTTCTTGCTTTTAACTTCTTTCAGGATCATTTGATTTATGTATAATAGATCATGCGTCCCTCTTTTCCCTTTCTGGAATCCTTTTTGTTCCTCGGGAAGTAGTCCACGTAGTAGTAGTAGTAGTAGTATTATTATTATTATTATTATTATTATTATTATTATTATTATTATTATTATTATTATTATTATTATTATTATTATTATTATTATTATTATTATTATTATTATTATTATTATTATTATTATTATTATTATTATTATTATTATTATTATTATTATTATTATTATTATTATTATTATTATTATTATTATTATTATTATTATTATTATTATTATTATTATTATTATTATTATTATTATTATTATTATTATTATTATTATTATTATTATTATTATTATTATTATTATTATTATTATTATTATTATTATTATTATTATTATTATTATTATTATTATTATTATTATTATTATTATTATTATTATTATTATTATTATTATTATTATTATTATTATTATTATTATTATTATTATTATTATTATTATTATTATTATTATTATTATTATTATTATTATTATTATTATTATTATTATTATTATTATTATTATTATTATTATTATTATTATTATTATTATTATTATTATTATTATTATTATTATTTATTTATTTATTTATTTATTTATTTATTTATTTATTTTTTTATTTATATATTAGGATTATTATTCTTATTATTATTAATTTTTATTATTATTGTTATTTTTATTATTATTATTATTATTTATTTATTTTTATTTATTTATTGATTTATATATTTATTTATTTATTTATTAGGATTATTATTATTATTATTATTATTTATTTATTTATTTATTTATATATTAGGATTCTTCTTCTTATTATTATTTATTTTAATTTTATTATGTTTATTTTATTATTATTATTATTATTTTTTATTTATTTATTTATTTATTGATTTATTTATTTATTTATTAGGATTATTGTTATTATTATTATTATTATTTAAAAAAATCTTTTTAAATTATGTTTATTATTATTATTATTATTTATTTATTTATTTATATATTAGGATTATTATTCTTCTTATTATTAATTTTTATTATTATTATTATTATTTTTATTATTATTATTTGAAAAAAAATTTTTAAATTATTATTATTATTATCATTATTATTATTTTAAAAAAATTTTTTCATCATCATTATTATTATTTTTTTAAATTTATTTTTTATTATTTTTTCTTATCATTATTATTATTATTATTTATTTATTTATTTATTTATTTTCTTTTTTTCTTTCTTGTACTCACTAGGAGTTCTTACACAGATCATAGTCAGTGATTGCTCACCGACAACAACCAGTGGTATTTCCTGGAATCTGAGCGATAACAAGTATCCCCAGACTTCCAGTATTCTTCACCTCTTTTCGATACCGATGCGGTATCGCAACAGCCTCTTACTATTGATTTGTTGCTGGTAAGGACAATTGGTCTTCTCTGGGATTTTGGTGGCAATAAACCTCCCCAAGGTCTCAGCATTCTCTGCACTTTTCCAGTGGAGGTCTGGTTTGTGCTGTCCCTCCTTGGTCTTTTCATCCTCCTCGACCCTCTACAAATATGTTCTCTGGTGTCAGTCTAGGCAAGCACCAGTTAAAAAAAAATATTAATAAATAAATAAATAAAATAATATTTCTTTAAATTAATTTAAAATATAAAAGGGGTTAATTTTTTTTTAGTTTTTAAATTTTTTCCTTTCCTTTTTTAATCTCTAGCAATGCACTCTTTTCCATTCCGAATTCCATTTGAATGTCCTGACTGAAGATTCTGGTCGTATTTATCAGCTTTTCTAGTTCCTTTTTGCAAATAGCTAGTTCCTTTTTGCAAATAGCTTCAGGTCTTCCATGTACATGAGATGGTTTATTTGTTGTTCTCTGCCTGTGAACTTGTATCCGGCATCACATTTCCTGAGTATGTAGTTGAGTGGCATCATGGCTATGATAAACAGTAGTGGTGATAGGGAGTCTCCTTGGAAAATGCCTTTCTGTATTTTTATCTCTGTCAAGTATTGTCCCCCAGCTGTCAGATCTAATCTCCCTGTTTCCATTGCTTTCTTGATGAAATTAATAATCCGGTTGAGTTATTTTGTACATTTTTAAACATTCAATTATCCATGCTTGAAGGAATCTGTCGTACGTTTTCATGAAGTCAATCCATGCCATAGATATGTTCTTTTTCTTGCTTTTAACTTCTTTCAGGATCATTTGATTTATGTATAATAGATCATGCGTCCCTCTTTTCCCTTTCTGGAATCCTTTTTGTTCCTCGGGAAGTAGTCCACGTATTATTATTATTATTATTATTATTATTATTATTATTATTATTATTATTATTATTATTATTATTATTATTATTATTATTATTATTATTATTATTATTATTATTATTATTATTATTATTATTATTATTATTATTATTATTATTATTATTATTATTATTATTATTATTATTATTATTATTATTATTATTATTATTATTATTATTATTATTATTATTATTATTATTATTATTATTATTATTATTATTATTATTATTATTATTATTATTATTATTATTATTATTATTATTATTATTATTATTATTATTATTATTATTATTATTATTATTATTATTATTATTATTATTATTATTATTATTATTATTATTATTATTATTATTATTATTATTATTATTATTATTATTATTATTATTATTATTATTATTATTATTATTATTATTATTATTATTATTATTATTATTATTATTATTATTATTATTATTATTATTATTATTATTATTATTATTATTATTATTATTATTATTATTATTATTATTATTATTATTATTATTATTATTATTATTATTATTATTATTATTATTATTATTATTATTATTATTATTATTATTATTATTATTATTATTATTATTATTATTATTATTATTATTATTATTATTATTATTATTATTATTATTATTATTATTATTATTATTATTATTATTATTATTATTATTATTATTATTATTATTATTATTATTATTATTATTATTATTATTATTATTATTATTATTATTATTATTATTATTATTATTATTATTATTATTATTATTATTATTATTATTATTATTATTATTATTATTATTATTATTATTATTATTATTATTATTATTATTATTATTATTATTATTATTATTATTATTATTATTATTATTATTATTATTATTATTATTATTATTATTATTATTATTATTATTATTATTATTATTATTATTATTATTATTATTATTATTATTATTATTATTATTATTATTATTATTATTATTATTATTATTATTATTATTATTATTATTATTATTATTATTATTATTATTATTATTATTATTATTATTATTATTATTATTATTATTATTATTATTATTATTATTATTATTATTATTATTATTATTATTATTATTATTATTATTATTATTATTATTTATTTATTTATTTATTTATTTATTTATTTATTTTTTTATTTATATATTAGGATTATTATTCTTATTATTATTAATTTTTATTATTATTGTTATTTTTATTATTATTATTATTATTTATTTATTTTTATTTATTTATTGATTTATATATTTATTTATTTATTTATTAGGATTATTATTATTATTATTATTATTTATTTATTTATTTATTTATATATTAGGATTCTTCTTCTTATTATTATTTATTTTAATTTTATTATGTTTATTTTATTATTATTATTATTATTTTTTATTTATTTATTTATTTATTGATTTATTTATTTATTTATTAGGATTATTGTTATTATTATTATTATTATTTAAAAAAATCTTTTTAAATTATGTTTATTATTATTATTATTATTTATTTATTTATTTATATATTAGGATTATTATTCTTCTTATTATTAATTTTTATTATTATTATTATTATTTTTATTATTATTATTTGAAAAAAAATTTTTAAATTATTATTATTATTATCATTATTATTATTTTAAAAAAATTTTTTCATCATCATTATTATTATTTTTTTAAATTTATTTTTTATTATTTTTTCTTATCATTATTATTATTATTATTTATTTATTTATTTATTTATTTTCTTTTTTTCTTTCTTGTACTCACTAGGAGTTCTTACACAGATCATAGTCAGTGATTGCTCACCGACAACAACCAGTGGTATTTCCTGGAATCTGAGCGATAACAAGTATCCCCAGACTTCCAGTATTCTTCACCTCTTTTCGATACCGATGCGGTATCGCAACAACAGCCTCTTACTATTGATTTGTTGCTGGTAAGGACAATTGGTCTTCTCTGGGATTTTGGTGGCAATAAACCTCCCCAAGGTCTCAGCATTCTCTGCACTTTTCCAGTGGAGGTCTGGTTTGTGCTGTCCCTCCTTGGTCTTTTCATCCTCCTCGACCCTCTACAAATATGTTCTCTGGTGTCAGTCTAGGCAAGCACCAGTTAAAAAAAAATATTAATAAATAAATAAATAAAATAATATTTCTTTAAATTAATTTAAAATATAAAAGGGGTTAATTTTTTTTTAGTTTTTAAATTTTTTCCTTTCCTTTTTTAATCTCTAGCAATGCACTCTTTTCCATTCCGAATTCCATTTGAATGTCCTGACTGAAGATTCTGGTCGTATTTATCAGCTTTTCTAGTTCCTTTTTGCAAATAGCTTCAGGTCTTCCATGTACATGAGATGGTTTATTTGTTGTTCTCTGCCTGTGAACTTGTATCCGGCATCACATTTCCTGAGTATGTAGTTGAGTGGCATCATGGCTATGATAAACAGTAGTGGTGATAGGGAGTCTCCTTGGAAAATGCCTTTCTGTATTTTTATCTCTGTCAAGTATTGTCCCCCAGCTGTCAGATCTAATCTCCCTGTTTCCATTGCTTTCTTGATGAAATTAATAATCCGGTTGAGTTATTTTGTACATTTTTAAACATTCAATTATCCATGCTTGAAGGAATCTGTCGTACGTTTTCATGAAGTCAATCCATGCCATAGATATGTTCTTTTTCTTGCTTTTAACTTCTTTCAGGATCATTTGATTTATGTATAATAGATCATGCGTCCCTCTTTTCCCTTTCTGGAATCCTTTTTGTTCCTCGGGAAGTAGTCCACGTATTATTATTATTATTATTATTATTATTATTATTATTATTATTATTATTATTATTATTATTATTATTATTATTATTATTATTATTATTATTATTATTATTATTATTATTATTATTATTATTATTATTATTATTATTATTATTATTATTATTATTATTATTATTATTATTATTATTATTATTATTATTATTATTATTATTATTATTATTATTATTATTATTATTATTATTATTATTATTATTATTATTATTATTATTATTATTATTATTATTATTATTATTATTATTATTATTATTATTATTATTATTATTATTATTATTATTATTATTATTATTATTATTATTATTATTATTATTATTATTATTATTATTATTATTATTATTATTATTATTATTATTATTATTATTATTATTATTATTATTATTATTATTATTATTATTATTATTATTATTATTATTATTATTATTATTATTATTATTATTATTATTATTATTATTATTATTATTATTATTATTATTATTATTATTATTATTATTATTATTATTATTATTATTATTATTATTATTATTATTATTATTATTATTATTATTATTATTATTATTATTATTATTATTATTATTATTATTATTATTATTATTATTATTATTATTATTATTATTATTATTATTATTATTATTATTATTATTATTATTATTATTATTATTATTATTATTATTATTATTATTATTATTATTATTATTATTATTATTATTATTATTATTATTATTATTATTATTATTATTATTATTATTATTATTATTATTATTATTATTATTATTATTATTATTATTATTATTATTATTATTATTATTATTATTATTATTATTATTATTATTATTATTATTATTATTATTATTATTATTATTATTATTATTATTATTATTATTATTATTATTATTATTATTATTATTATTATTATTATTATTATTATTATTATTATTATTATTATTATTATTATTATTATTATTATTATTATTATTATTATTATTATTATTATTATTATTATTATTATTATTATTATTATTATTATTATTATTATTATTATTATTATTATTATTATTATTATTATTATTATTATTATTATTTATTTATTTATTTATTTATTTATTTATTTATTTATTTTTTTATTTATATATTAGGATTATTATTCTTATTATTATTAATTTTTATTATTATTGTTATTTTTATTATTATTATTATTATTTATTTATTTTTATTTATTTATTGATTTATATATTTATTTATTTATTTATTAGGATTATTATTATTATTATTATTATTTATTTATTTATTTATTTATATATTAGGATTCTTCTTCTTATTATTATTTATTTTAATTTTATTATGTTTATTTTATTATTATTATTATTATTTTTTATTTATTTATTTATTTATTGATTTATTTATTTATTTATTAGGATTATTGTTATTATTATTATTATTATTTAAAAAAATCTTTTTAAATTATGTTTATTATTATTATTATTATTTATTTATTTATTTATATATTAGGATTATTATTCTTCTTATTATTAATTTTTATTATTATTATTATTATTTTTATTATTATTATTTGAAAAAAAATTTTTAAATTATTATTATTATTATCATTATTATTATTTTAAAAAAATTTTTTCATCATCATTATTATTATTTTTTTAAATTTATTTTTTATTATTTTTTCTTATCATTATTATTATTATTATTTATTTATTTATTTATTTATTTTCTTTTTTTCTTTCTTGTACTCACTAGGAGTTCTTACACAGATCATAGTCAGTGATTGCTCACCGACAACAACCAGTGGTATTTCCTGGAATCTGAGCGATAACAAGTATCCCCAGACTTCCAGTATTCTTCACCTCTTTTCGATACCGATGCGGTATCGCAACAGCCTCTTACTATTGATTTGTTGCTGGTAAGGACAATTGGTCTTCTCTGGGATTTTGGTGGCAATAAACCTCCCCAAGGTCTCAGCATTCTCTGCACTTTTCCAGTGGAGGTCTGGTTTGTGCTGTCCCTCCTTGGTCTTTTCATCCTCCTCGACCCTCTACAAATATGTTCTCTGGTGTCAGTCTAGGCAAGCACCAGTTAAAAAAAAATATTAATAAATAAATAAATAAAATAATATTTCTTTAAATTAATTTAAAAAATAAAAGGGGTTAATTTTTTTTTAGTTTTTAAATTTTTTCCTTTCCTTTTTTAATCTCTAGCAATGCACTCTTTTCCATTCCGAATTCCATTTGAATGTCCTGACTGAAGATTCTGGTCGTATTTATCAGCTTTTCTAGTTCCTTTTTGCAAATAGCTTCAGGTCTTCCATGTACATGAGATGGTTTATTTGTTGTTCTCTGCCTGTGAACTTGTATCCGGCATCACATTTCCTGAGTATGTAGTTGAGTGGCATCATGGCTATGATAAACAGTAGTGGTGATAGGGAGTCTCCTTGGAAAATGCCTTTCTGTATTTTTATCTCTGTCAAGTATTGTCCCCCAGCTGTCAGATCTAATCTCCCTGTTTCCATTGCTTTCTTGATGAAATTAATAATCCGGTTGAGTTATTTTGTACATTTTTAAACATTCAATTATCCATGCTTGAAGGAATCTGTCGTACGTTTTCATGAAGTCAATCCATGCCATAGATATGTTCTTTTTCTTGCTTTTAACTTCTTTCAGGATCATTTGATCTATGTATAACAGATCATGCGTCCCTCTTTTCCTTTTCTGGAATCCTTATTGTTCCTCGGGAAGTAGTCCACGTATTATTATTATTATTATTATTATTATTATTATTATTATTATTATTATTATTATTATTATTATTATTATTATTATTATTATTATTATTATTATTATTATTATTATTATTATTATTATTATTATTATTATTATTATTATTATTATTATTATTATTATTATTATTATTATTATTATTATTATTATTATTATTATTATTATTATTATTATTATTATTATTATTATTATTATTATTATTATTATTATTATTATTATTATTATTATTATTATTATTATTATTATTATTATTATTATTATTATTATTATTATTATTATTATTATTATTATTATTATTATTATTATTATTATTATTATTATTATTATTATTATTATTATTATTATTATTATTATTATTATTATTATTATTATTATTATTATTATTATTATTATTATTATTATTATTATTATTATTATTATTATTATTATTATTATTATTATTATTATTATTATTATTATTATTATTATTATTATTATTATTATTATTATTATTATTATTATTATTATTATTATTATTATTATTATTATTATTATTATTATTATTATTATTATTATTATTATTATTATTATTATTATTATTATTATTATTATTATTATTATTATTATTATTATTATTATTATTATTATTATTATTATTATTATTATTATTATTATTATTATTATTATTATTATTATTATTATTATTATTATTATTATTATTATTATTATTATTATTATTATTATTATTATTATTATTATTATTATTATTATTATTATTATTATTATTATTATTATTATTATTATTATTATTATTATTATTATTATTATTATTATTATTATTATTATTATTATTATTATTTATTTATTTATTTATTTATTTATTTATTTATTTTTTTATTTATATATTAGGATTATTATTCTTATTATTATTAATTTTTATTATTATTGTTATTTTTATTATTATTATTATTATTTATTTATTTTTATTTATTTATTGATTTATATATTTATTTATTTATTTATTAGGATTATTATTATTATTATTATTATTTATTTATTTATTTATTTATATATTAGGATTCTTCTTCTTATTATTATTTATTTTAATTTTATTATGTTTATTTTATTATTATTATTATTATTTTTTATTTATTTATTTATTTATTGATTTATTTATTTATTTATTAGGATTATTGTTATTATTATTATTATTATTTAAAAAAATCTTTTTAAATTATGTTTATTATTATTATTATTATTTATTTATTTATTTATATATTAGGATTATTATTCTTCTTATTATTAATTTTTATTATTATTATTATTATTTTTATTATTATTATTTGAAAAAAAATTTTTAAATTATTATTATTATTATCATTATTATTATTTTTAAAAAATTTTTTCATCATCATTATTATTATTTTTTTAAATTTATTTTTTATTATTTTTTCTTATCATTATTATTATTATTATTTATTTATTTATTTATTTATTTTCTTTTTTTCTTTCTTGTACTCACTAGGAGTTCTTACACAGATCATAGTCAGTGATTGCTCACCGACAACAACCAGTGGTATTTCCTGGAATCTGAGCGATAACAAGTATCCCCAGACTTCCAGTATTCTTCACCTCTTTTCGATACCGATGCGGTATCGCAACAGCCTCTTACTATTGATTTGTTGCTGGTAAGGACAATTGGTCTTCTCTGGGATTTTGGTGGCAATAAACCTCCCCAAGGTCTCAGCATTCTCTGCACTTTTCCAGTGGAGGTCTGGTTTGTGCTGTCCCTCCTTGGTCTTTTCATCCTCCTCGACCCTCTACAAATATGTTCTCTGGTGTCAGTCTAGGCAAGCACCAGTTAAAAAAAAATATTAATAAATAAATAAATAAAATAATATTTCTTTAAATTAATTTAAAATATAAAAGGGGTTAATTTTTTTTTAGTTTTTAAATTTTTTCCTTTCCTTTTTTAATCTCTAGCAATGCACTCTTTTCCATTCCGAATTCCATTTGAATGTCCTGACTGAAGATTCTGGTCGTATTTATCAGCTTTTCTAGTTCCTTTTTGCAAATAGCTTCAGGTCTTCCATGTACATGAGATGGTTTATTTGTTGTTCTCTGCCTGTGAACTTGTATCCGGCATCACATTTCCTGAGTATGTAGTTGAGTGGCATCATGGCTATGATAAACAGTAGTGGTGATAGGGAGTCTCCTTGGAAAATGCCTTTCTGTATTTTTATCTCTGTCAAGTATTGTCCCCCAGCTGTCAGATCTAATCTCCCTGTTTCCATTGCTTTCTTGATGAAATTAATAATCCGGTTGAGTTATTTTGTACATTTTTAAACATTCAATTATCCATGCTTGAAGGAATCTGTCGTACGTTTTCATGAAGTCAATCCATGCCATAGATATGTTCTTTTTCTTGCTTTTAACTTCTTTCAGGATCATTTGATTTATGTATAATAGATCATGCGTCCCTCTTTTCCCTTTCTGGAATCCTTTTTGTTCCTCGGGAAGTAGTCCACGTATTATTATTATTATTATTATTATTATTATTATTATTATTATTATTATTATTATTATTATTATTATTATTATTATTATTATTATTATTATTATTATTATTATTATTATTATTATTATTATTATTATTATTATTATTATTATTATTATTATTATTATTATTATTATTATTATTATTATTATTATTATTATTATTATTATTATTATTATTATTATTATTATTATTATTATTATTATTATTATTATTATTATTATTATTATTATTATTATTATTATTATTATTATTATTATTATTATTATTATTATTATTATTATTATTATTATTATTATTATTATTATTATTATTATTATTATTATTATTATTATTATTATTATTATTATTATTATTATTATTATTATTATTATTATTATTATTATTATTATTATTATTATTATTATTATTATTATTATTATTATTATTATTATTATTATTATTATTATTATTATTATTATTATTATTATTATTATTATTATTATTATTATTATTATTATTATTATTATTATTATTATTATTATTATTATTATTATTATTATTATTATTATTATTATTATTATTATTATTATTATTATTATTATTATTATTATTATTATTATTATTATTATTATTATTATTATTATTATTATTATTATTATTATTATTATTATTATTATTATTATTATTATTATTATTATTATTATTATTATTATTATTATTATTATTATTATTATTATTATTATTATTATTATTATTATTATTATTATTATTATTATTATTATTATTATTATTATTATTATTATTATTATTATTATTATTATTATTATTATTATTATTATTATTATTATTATTATTATTATTATTATTATTATTATTATTATTATTATTATTATTATTATTATTATTATTATTATTATTATTATTATTATTATTATTATTATTATTATTATTATTATTATTATTATTATTATTATTATTATTATTATTATTATTATTATTATTATTATTATTATTATTATTATTATTATTTATTTATTTATTTATTTATTTATTTATTTATTTATTTTTTTATTTATATATTAGGATTATTATTCTTATTATTATTAATTTTTATTATTATTGTTATTTTTATTATTATTATTATTATTTATTTATTTTTATTTATTTATTGATTTATATATTTATTTATTTATTTATTAGGATTATTATTATTATTATTATTATTTATTTATTTATTTATTTATATATTAGGATTCTTCTTCTTATTATTATTTATTTTAATTTTATTATGTTTATTTTATTATTATTATTATTATTTTTTATTTATTTATTTATTTATTGATTTATTTATTTATTTATTAGGATTATTGTTATTATTATTATTATTATTTAAAAAAATCTTTTTAAATTATGTTTATTATTATTATTATTATTTATTTATTTATTTATATATTAGGATTATTATTCTTCTTATTATTAATTTTTATTATTATTATTATTATTTTTATTATTATTATTTGAAAAAAAATTTTTAAATTATTATTATTATTATCATTATTATTATTTTAAAAAAATTTTTTCATCATCATTATTATTATTTTTTTAAATTTATTTTTTATTATTTTTTCTTATCATTATTATTATTATTATTTATTTATTTATTTATTTATTTTCTTTTTTTCTTTCTTGTACTCACTAGGAGTTCTTACACAGATCATAGTCAGTGATTGCTCACCGACAACAACCAGTGGTATTTCCTGGAATCTGAGCGATAACAAGTATCCCCAGACTTCCAGTATTCTTCACCTCTTTTCGATACCGATGCGGTATCGCAACAGCCTCTTACTATTGATTTGTTGCTGGTAAGGACAATTGGTCTTCTCTGGGATTTTGGTGGCAATAAACCTCCCCAAGGTCTCAGCATTCTCTGCACTTTTCCAGTGGAGGTCTGGTTTGTGCTGTCCCTCCTTGGTCTTTTCATCCTCCTCGACCCTCTACAAATATGTTCTCTGGTGTCAGTCTAGGCAAGCACCAGTTAAAAAAAAATATTAATAAATAAATAAATAAAATAATATTTCTTTAAATTAATTTAAAAAATAAAAGGGGTTAATTTTTTTTTAGTTTTTAAATTTTTTCCTTTCCTTTTTTAATCTCTAGCAATGCACTCTTTTCCATTCCGAATTCCATTTGAATGTCCTGACTGAAGATTCTGGTCGTATTTATCAGCTTTTCTAGTTCCTTTTTGCAAATAGCTTCAGGTCTTCCATGTACATGAGATGGTTTATTTGTTGTTCTCTGCCTGTGAACTTGTATCCGGCATCACATTTCCTGAGTTCTCTGCCTGTGAACTTGTATCCGGCATCACATTTCCTGAGTATGTAGTTGAGTGGCATCATGGCTATGATAAACAGTAGTGGTGATAGGGAGTCTCCTTGGAAAATGCCTTTCTGTATTTTTATCTCTGTCAAGTATTGTCCCCCAGCTGTCAGATCTAATCTCCCTGTTTCCATTGCTTTCTTGATGAAATTAATAATCCGGTTGAGTTATTTTGTACATTTTTAAACATTCAATTATCCATGCTTGAAGGAATCTGTCGTACGTTTTCATGAAGTCAATCCATGCCATAGATATGTTCTTTTTCTTGCTTTTAACTTCTTTCAGGATCATTTGATTTATGTATAATAGATCATGCGTCCCTCTTTTCCCTTTCTGGAATCCTTTTTGTTCCTCGGGAAGTAGTCCACGTATTATTATTATTATTATTATTATTATTATTATTATTATTATTATTATTATTATTATTATTATTATTATTATTATTATTATTATTATTATTATTATTATTATTATTATTATTATTATTATTATTATTATTATTATTATTATTATTATTATTATTATTATTATTATTATTATTATTATTATTATTATTATTATTATTATTATTATTATTATTATTATTATTATTATTATTATTATTATTATTATTATTATTATTATTATTATTATTATTATTATTATTATTATTATTATTATTATTATTATTATTATTATTATTATTATTATTATTATTATTATTATTATTATTATTATTATTATTATTATTATTATTATTATTATTATTATTATTATTATTATTATTATTATTATTATTATTATTATTATTATTATTATTATTATTATTATTATTATTATTATTATTATTATTATTATTATTATTATTATTATTATTATTATTATTATTATTATTATTATTATTATTATTATTATTATTATTATTATTATTATTATTATTATTATTATTATTATTATTATTATTATTATTATTATTATTATTATTATTATTATTATTATTATTATTATTATTATTATTATTATTATTATTATTATTATTATTATTATTATTATTATTATTATTATTATTATTATTATTATTATTATTATTATTATTATTATTATTATTATTATTATTATTATTATTATTATTATTATTATTATTATTATTATTATTATTATTATTATTATTATTATTATTATTATTATTATTATTATTATTATTATTATTATTATTATTATTATTATTATTATTATTATTATTATTATTATTATTATTATTATTATTATTATTATTATTATTATTATTATTATTATTATTATTATTATTATTATTATTATTATTATTATTATTATTATTATTATTATTATTATTATTATTATTATTATTATTATTATTATTATTATTATTATTATTATTATTATTATTATTATTATTATTATTATTATTATTTATTTATTTATTTATTTATTTATTTATTTATTTATTTATTTATTTTTTTATTTATATATTAGGATTATTATTCTTATTATTATTAATTTTTATTATTATTGTTATTTTTATTATTATTATTATTATTTATTTATTTTTATTTATTTATTGATTTATATATTTATTTATTTATTTATTAGGATTATTATTATTATTATTATTATTTATTTATTTATTTATTTATATATTAGGATTCTTCTTCTTATTATTATTTATTTTAATTTTATTATGTTTATTTTATTATTATTATTATTATTTTTTATTTATTTATTTATTTATTGATTTATTTATTTATTTATTAGGATTATTGTTATTATTATTATTATTATTTAAAAAAATCTTTTTAAATTATGTTTATTATTATTATTATTATTTATTTATTTATTTATATATTAGGATTATTATTCTTCTTATTATTAATTTTTATTATTATTATTATTATTTTTATTATTATTATTTGAAAAAAAATTTTTAAATTATTATTATTATTATCATTATTATTATTTTAAAAAAATTTTTTCATCATCATTATTATTATTTTTTTAAATTTATTTTTTATTATTTTTTCTTATCATTATTATTATTATTATTTATTTATTTATTTATTTATTTTCTTTTTTTCTTTCTTGTACTCACTAGGAGTTCTTACACAGATCATAGTCAGTGATTGCTCACCGACAACAACCAGTGGAATTTCATGGAATCTGAGCGATAACAAGTATCCCCAGACTTCCAGTATTCTTCACCTCTTTTCGATACCGATGCGGTATCGCAACAGCCTCTTACTATTGATTTGTTGCTGGTAAGGACAATTGGTCTTCTCTGGGATTTTGGTGGCAATAAACCTCCCCAAGGTCTCAGCATTCTCTGCACTTTTCCAGTGGAGGTCTGGTTTGTGCTGTCCCTCCTTGGTCTTTTCATCCTCCTCGACCCTCTACAAATATGTTCTCTGGTGTCAGTCTAGGCAAGCACCAGTTAAAAAAAAATATTAATAAATAAATAAATAAAATAATATTTCTTTAAATTAATTTAAAAAATAAAAGGGGTTAATTTTTTTTTAGTTTTTAAATTTTTTCCTTTCCTTTTTTAATCTCTAGCAATGCACTCTTTTCCATTCCGAATTCCATTTGAATGTCCTGACTGAAGATTCTGGTCGTATTTATCAGCTTTTCTAGTTCCTTTTTGCAAATAGCTTCAGGTCTTCCATGTACATGAGATGGTTTATTTGTTGTTCTCTGCCTGTGAACTTGTATCCGGCATCACATTTCCTGAGTATGTAGTTGAGTGGCATCATGGCTATGATAAACAGTAGTGGTGATAGGGAGTCTCCTTGGAAAATGCCTTTCTGTATTTTTATCTCTGTCAAGTATTGTCCCCCAGCTGTCAGATCTAATCTCCCTGTTTCCATTGCTTTCTTGATGAAATTAATAATCCGGTTGAGTTATTTTGTACATTTTTAAACATTCAATTATCCATGCTTGAAGGAATCTGTCGTACGTTTTCATGAAGTCAATCCATGCCATAGATATGTTCTTTTTCTTGCTTTTAACTTCTTTCAGGATCATTTGATTTATGTATAATAGATCATGCGTCCCTCTTTTCCCTTTCTGGAATCCTTTTTGTTCCTCGGGAAGTAGTCCACGTATTATTATTATTATTATTATTATTATTATTATTATTATTATTATTATTATTATTATTATTATTATTATTATTATTATTATTATTATTATTATTATTATTATTATTATTATTATTATTATTATTATTATTATTATTATTATTATTATTATTATTATTATTATTATTATTATTATTATTATTATTATTATTATTATTATTATTATTATTATTATTATTATTATTATTATTATTATTATTATTATTATTATTATTATTATTATTATTATTATTATTATTATTATTATTATTATTATTATTATTATTATTATTATTATTATTATTATTATTATTATTATTATTATTATTATTATTATTATTATTATTATTATTATTATTATTATTATTATTATTATTATTATTATTATTATTATTATTATTATTATTATTATTATTATTATTATTATTATTATTATTATTATTATTATTATTATTATTATTATTATTATTATTATTATTATTATTATTATTATTATTATTATTATTATTATTATTATTATTATTATTATTATTATTATTATTATTATTATTATTATTATTATTATTATTATTATTATTATTATTATTATTATTATTATTATTATTATTATTATTATTATTATTATTATTATTATTATTATTATTATTATTATTATTATTATTATTATTATTATTATTATTATTATTATTATTATTATTATTATTATTATTATTATTATTATTATTATTATTATTATTATTATTATTATTATTATTATTATTATTATTATTATTATTATTATTATTATTATTATTATTATTATTATTATTATTATTATTATTATTATTATTATTATTATTATTATTATTATTATTATTATTATTATTATTATTATTATTATTATTATTATTATTATTATTATTATTATTATTATTATTATTATTATTATTATTATTATTATTATTATTATTATTATTATTATTATTATTATTATTATTATTATTATTATTATTATTATTATTATTATTATTATTATTATTATTATTATTATTATTTATTTATTTATTTATTTATTTATTTATTTATTTATTTATTTTTTTATTTATATATTAGGATTATTATTCTTATTATTATTAATTTTTATTATTATTGTTATTTTTATTATTATTATTATTATTATTATTTATTTATTTTTATTTATTTATTGATTTATATATTTATTTATTTATTTATTAGGATTATTATTATTATTATTATTATTTATTTATTTATTTATTTATATATTAGGATTCTTCTTCTTATTATTATTTATTTTAATTTTATTATGTTTATTTTATTATTATTATTATTATTTTTTATTTATTTATTTATTTATTGATTTATTTATTTATTTATAAGGATTATTGTTATTATTATTATTATTATTTAAAAAAATCTTTTTAAATTATGTTTATTATTATTATTATTATTTATTTATTTATTTATATATTAGGATTATTATTCTTCTTATTATTAATTTTTATTATTATTATTATTATTTTTATTATTATTATTTGAAAAAAAATTTTTAAATTATTATTATTATTATCATTATTATTATTTTAAAAAAATTTTTTCATCATCATTATTATTATTTTTTTAAATTTATTTTTTATTATTTTTTCTTATCATTATTATTATTATTATTTATTTATTTATTTATTTATTTTCTTTTTTTCTTTCTTGTACTCACTAGGAGTTCTTACACAGATCATAGTCAGTGATTGCTCACCGACAACAACCAGTGGTATTTCCTGGAATCTGAGCGATAACAAGTATCCCCAGACTTCCAGTATTCTTCACCTCTTTTCGATACCGATGCGGTATCGCAACAGCCTCTTACTATTGATTTGTTGCTGGTAAGGACAATTGGTCTTCTCTGGGATTTTGGTGGCAATAAACCTCCCCAAGGTCTCAGCATTCTCTGCACTTTTCCAGTGGAGGTCTGGTTTGTGCTGTCCCTCCTTGGTCTTTTCATCCTCCTCGACCCTCTACAAATATGTTCTCTGGTGTCAGTCTAGGCAAGCACCAGTTAAAAAAAAATATTAATAAATAAATAAATAAAATAATATTTCTTTAAATTAATTTAAAAAATAAAAGGGGTTAATTTTTTTTTAGTTTTTAAATTTTTTCCTTTCCTTTTTTAATCTTTTCCATTCCGAATTCCATTTGAATGTCCTGACTGAAGATTCTGGTCGTATTTATCAGCTTTTCTAGTTCCTTTTTGCAAATAGCTTCAGGTCTTCCATGTACATGAGATGGTTTATTTGTTGTTCTCTGCCTGTGAACTTGTATCCGGCATCACATTTCCTGAGTATGTAGTTGAGTGGCATCATGGCTATGATAAACAGTAGTGGTGATAGGGAGTCTCCTTGGAAAATGCCTTTCTGTATTTTTATCTCTGTCAAGTATTGTCCCCCAGCTGTCAGATCTAATCTCCCTGTTTCCATTGCTTTCTTGATGAAATTAATAATCCGGTTGAGTTATTTTGTACATTTTTAAACATTCAATTATCCATGCTTGAAGGAATCTGTCGTACGTTTTCATGAAGTCAATCCATGCCATAGATATGTTCTTTTTCTTGCTTTTAACTTCTTTCAGGATCATTTGATTTATGTATAATAGATCATGCGTCCCTCTTTTCCCTTTCTGGAATCCTTTTTGTTCCTCGGGAAGTAGTCCACGTATTATTATTATTATTATTATTATTATTATTATTATTATTATTATTATTATTATTATTATTATTATTATTATTATTATTATTATTATTATTATTATTATTATTATTATTATTATTATTATTATTATTATTATTATTATTATTATTATTATTATTATTATTATTATTATTATTATTATTATTATTATTATTATTATTATTATTATTATTATTATTATTATTATTATTATTATTATTATTATTATTATTATTATTATTATTATTATTATTATTATTATTATTATTATTATTATTATTATTATTATTATTATTATTATTATTATTATTATTATTATTATTATTATTATTATTATTATTATTATTATTATTATTATTATTATTATTATTATTATTATTATTATTATTATTATTATTATTATTATTATTATTATTATTATTATTATTATTATTATTATTATTATTATTATTATTATTATTATTATTATTATTATTATTATTATTATTATTATTATTATTATTATTATTATTATTATTATTATTATTATTATTATTATTATTATTATTATTATTATTATTATTATTATTATTATTATTATTATTATTATTATTATTATTATTATTATTATTATTATTATTATTATTATTATTATTATTATTATTATTATTATTATTATTATTATTATTATTATTATTATTATTATTATTATTATTATTATTATTATTATTATTATTATTATTATTATTATTATTATTATTATTATTATTATTATTATTATTATTATTATTATTATTATTATTATTATTATTATTATTATTATTATTATTATTATTATTATTATTATTATTATTATTATTATTATTATTATTATTATTATTATTATTATTATTATTATTATTATTATTATTATTATTATTATTATTATTATTATTATTATTATTATTTATTTATTTATTTATTTATTTATTTATTTATTTATTTTTTTATTTATATATTAGGATTATTATTCTTATTATTATTAATTTTTATTATTATTGTTATTTTTATTATTATTATTATTATTATTATTTATTTATTTTTATTTATTTATTGATTTATATATTTATTTATTTATTTATTAGGATTATTATTATTATTATTATTATTTATTTATTTATTTATTTATATATTAGGATTCTTCTTCTTATTATTATTTATTTTAATTTTATTATGTTTATTTTATTATTATTATTATTATTTTTTATTTATTTATTTATTTATTGATTTATTTATTTATTTATAAGGATTATTGTTATTATTATTATTATTATTTAAAAAAATCTTTTTAAATTATGTTTATTATTATTATTATTATTTATTTATTTATTTATATATTAGGATTATTATTCTTCTTATTATTAATTTTTATTATTATTATTATTATTTTTATTATTATTATTTGAAAAAAAATTTTTAAATTATTATTATTATTATCATTATTATTATTTTAAAAAAATTTTTTCATCATCATTATTATTATTTTTTTAAATTTATTT
>CAUVYP010000681.1:192500-221000 GCA_963556195.1 Sepiola atlantica
ATTATTATTATTATTATTATTATTATTATTATTATTATTATTATTATTATTATTATTATTATTATTATTATTATTATTATTATTATTATTATTATTATTATTATTATTATTATTATTATTATTATTATTATTATTATTATTATTATTATTATTATTATTATTATTATTATTATTATTATTATTATTATTATTATTATTATTATTATTATTATTATTATTATTATTATTATTATTATTATTATTATTATTATTATTATTATTATTATTATTATTATTATTATTATTATTATTATTATTATTATTATTATTATTATTATTATTATTATTATTATTATTATTATTATTATTATTATTATTATTATTATTATTATTATTATTATTATTATTATTATTATTATTATTATTATTATTATTATTATTATTATTATTATTATTATTATTATTATTATTATTATTATTATTATTATTATTATTATTATTATTATTATTATTATTATTATTATTATTATTATTATTATTATTATTATTATTATTATTATTATTATTATTATTATTATTATTATTATTATTATTATTATTATTATTATTATTATTATTATTATTATTATTATTATTATTATTATTATTATTATTATTATTATTATTATTATTATTATTATTATTATTATTATTATTATTATTATTATTATTATTATTATTATTATTATTATTATTATTATTATTATTATTATTATTATTATTATTATTATTATTATTATTATTATTATTATTATTATTATTATTATTATTATTATTATTATTATTATTATTATTATTATTATTATTATTATTATTATTATTATTATTATTATTATTATTATTATTATTATTATTATTATTATTATTATTATTATTATTACTACTACTACTACTACTACTACTACTACTACTACTAATAATAATAATAATAATAATACTATTATTATTATTATTATTATTATTATTATTTATTTATTTATTTATATATTAGGATTATTATTCTTCTTATTATTAATTTTTATTATTATTGTTATTTTTATTATTATTATTATTATTTATTTATTTTTATTTATTTATTGATTTATATATTTATTTATTTATTTATTAGGATTATTATTATTATTATTATTATTTATTTATTTATTTATTTATATATTAGGATTCTTCTTATTATTATTATTTATTTTAATTTTATTATTATTATTTTATTATTATTATTATTATTTTTTATTTTTTTATTTATTTATTGATTTATTTATTTATTTATTAGGATTATTGTTATTATTATTATTATTATTTAAAAAAATCTTTTTAAATTATGTTTATTATTATTATTATTATTTATTTATTTATTTATATATTAGGATTATTATTCTTCTTATTATTAATTTTTATTATTATTATTATTATTTTTATTATTATTATTTGAAAAAAAATTTTTAAATTATTATTATTATTATCATTATTATTATTTTAAAAAAATTTTTTCATCATTATTATTATTTTTTTAAATTTATTTTTTATTATTTTTTCTTATCATTATTATTATTATTATTTATTTATTTATTTATTTTCTTTTTTTCTTTCTTGTACTCACTAGGAGTTCTTACACAGATCATAGTCAGTGATTGCTCACCGACAACAACCAGTGGTATTTCCTGGAATCTGAGCGATAACAAGTATCCCCAGACTTCCAGTATTCTTCACCTCTTTTCGATACCGATGCGGTATCGCAACAGCCTCTTACTATTGATTTGTTGCTGGTAAGGACAATTGGTCTTCTCTGGGATTTTGGTGGCAATAAACCTCCCCAAGGTCTCAGCATTCTCTGCACTTTTCCAGTGGAGGTCTGGTTTGTGCTGTCCCTCCTTGGTCTTTTCATCCTCCTCGACCCTCTACAAATATGTTCTCTGGTGTCAGTCTAGGCAAGCACCAGTTAAAAAAAAATATTAATAAATAAATAAATAAAATAATATTTCTTTAAATTAATTTAAAAAATAAAAGGGGTTAATTTTTTTTTAGTTTTTAAATTTTTTCCTTTCCTTTTTTAATCTCTAGCAATGCACTCTTTTCCATTCCGAATTCCATTTGAATGTCCTGACTGAACATTCTGGTCGTATTTATCAGCTTTTCTAGTTCCTTTTTGCAAATAGCTTCAGGTCTTCCATGTACATGAGATGGTTTATTTGTTGTTCTCTGCCTGTGAACTTGTATCCGGCATCACATTTCCTGAGTATGTAGTTGAGTGGCATCATGGCTATGATAAACAGTAGTGGTGATAGGGAGTCTCCTTGGAAAATGCCTTTCTGTATTTTTATCTCTGTCAAGTATTGTCCCCCAGCTGTCAGATCTAATCTCCCTGTTTCCATTGCTTTCTTGATGAAATTAATAATCCGGTTGAGTTATTTTGTACATTTTTAAACATTCAATTATCCATGCTTGAAGGAATCTGTCGTACGTTTTCATGAAGTCAATCCATGCCATAGATATGTTCTTTTTCTTGCTTTTAACTTCTTTCAGGATCATTTGATTTATGTATAATAGATCATGCGTCCCTCTTTTCCCTTTCTGGAATCCTTTTTGTTCCTCGGGAAGTAGTCCACGTAGTAGTAGTAGTATTATTATTATTATTATTATTATTATTATTATTATTATTATTATTATTATTATTATTATTATTATTATTATTATTATTATTATTATTATTATTATTATTATTATTATTATTATTATTATTATTATTATTATTATTATTACTACTACTACTACTACTACTACTACTACTACTACTACTAATAATAATAATAATAATAATAATACTATTATTATTATTATTATTATTATTATTTATTTATTTATTTTTTTTTTTATTTATTTATTTATATATTAGGATTATTATTCTTCTTATTATTAATTTTTATTATTATTATTATTTTTATTATTATTATTATTATTTATTTATTTATTTATTTTTATTTATTTATCGATTTATATATTTATTTATTTATTTATTAGGATTATTATTATTATTATTATTATTTATTTATTTATTTATTTATATATTAGGATTCTTCTTCTTATTATTATTTATTTTAATTTTATTATTATTATTTTATTATTATTATTATTATTTTTTATTTTTTTATTTATTTATTGATTTATTTATTTATTTATTAGGATTATTGTTATTATTATTATTATTATTTAAAAAAATCTTTTTAAATTATGTTTATTATTATTATTATTATTTATTTATTTATTTATTTATATATTAGGATTATTCTTCTTATTATTATTTATTTTAATTTTATTATTATTATTTTATTATTATTATTATTATTTTTTATTTTTTTATTTATTTATTGATTTATTTATTTATTTATTAGGATTATTGTTATTATTATTATTATTATTTAAAAAAATCTTTTTAAATTATGTTTATTATTATTATTATTATTATTTATTTATTTATTTATATATTAGGATTATTATTCTTCTTATTATTAATTTTTATTATTATTATTATTATTTTTATTATTATTATTTGAAAAAAATTTTTTAAATTATTATTATTATTATCATTATTATTATTTTAAAAAAAATTTTTCATCATTATTATTATTTTTTTAAATTTATTTTTTATTATTTTTTCTTATCATTATTATTATTATTATTTATTTATTTATTTATTTATTTTCTTTTTTTCTTTCTTGTACTCACTAGGAGTTCTTACACAGATCATAGTCAGTGATTGCTCACCGACAACAACCAGTGGTATTTCCTGGAATCTGAGCGATAACAAGTATCCCCAGACTTCCAGTATTCTTCACCTCTTTTCGATACCGATGCGGTATCGCAACAGCCTCTTACTATTGATTTGTTGCTGGTAAGGACAATTGGTCTTCTCTGGGATTTTGGTGGCAATAAACCTCCCCAAGGTCTCAGCATTCTCTGCACTTTTCCAGTGGAGGTCTGGTTTGTGCTGTCCCTCCTTGGTCTTTTCATCCTCCTCGACCCTCTACAAATATGTTCTCTGGTGTCAGTCTAGGCAAGCACCAGTTAAAAAAAAATATTAATAAATAAATAAATAAAATAATATTTCTTTAAATTAATTTAAAAAATAAAAGGGGTTAATTTTTTTTTAGTTTTTAAATTTTTTCCTTTCCTTTTTTAATCTCTAGCAATGCACTCTTTTCCATTCCGAATTCCATTTGAATGTCCTGACTGAACATTCTGGTCGTATTTATCAGCTTTTCTAGTTCCTTTTTGCAAATAGCTTCAGGTCTTCCATGTACATGAGATGGTTTATTTGTTGTTCTCTGCCTGTGAACTTGTATCCGGCATCACATTTCCTGAGTATGTAGTTGAGTGGCATCATGGCTATGATAAACAGTAGTGGTGATAGGGAGTCTCCTTGGAAAATGCCTTTCTGTATTTTTATCTCTGTCAAGTATTGTCCCCCAGCTGTCAGATCTAATCTCCCTGTTTCCATTGCTTTCTTGATGAAATTAATAATCCGGTTGAGTTATTTTGTACATTTTTAAACATTCAATTATCCATGCTTGAAGGAATCTGTCGTACGTTTTCATGAAGTCAATCCATGCCATAGATATGTTCTTTTTCTTGCTTTTAACTTCTTTCAGGATCATTTGATTTATGTATAATAGATCATGCGTCCCTCTTTTCCCTTTCTGGAATCCTTTTTGTTCCTCGGGAAGTAGTCCACGTAGTAGTAGTAGTATTATTATTATTATTATTATTATTATTATTATTATTATTATTATTATTATTATTATTATTATTATTATTATTATTATTATTATTATTATTATTATTATTATTATTATTATTATTATTATTATTATTATTATTATTATTATTATTACTACTACTACTACTACTACTACTACTACTACTACTACTAATAATAATAATAATAATAATAATACTATTATTATTATTATTATTATTATTATTTATTTATTTATTTTTTTTTTTATTTATTTATTTATATATTAGGATTATTATTCTTCTTATTATTAATTTTTATTATTATTATTATTTTTATTATTATTATTATTATTTATTTATTTATTTATTTTTATTTATTTATCGATTTATATATTTATTTATTTATTTATTAGGATTATTATTATTATTATTATTATTTATTTATTTATTTATTTATATATTAGGATTCTTCTTCTTATTATTATTTATTTTAATTTTATTATTATTATTTTATTATTATTATTATTATTTTTTATTTTTTTATTTATTTATTGATTTATTTATTTATTTATTAGGATTATTGTTATTATTATTATTATTATTTAAAAAAATCTTTTTAAATTATGTTTATTATTATTATTATTATTTATTTATTTATTTATTTATATATTAGGATTATTCTTCTTATTATTATTTATTTTAATTTTATTATTATTATTTTATTATTATTATTATTATTTTTTATTTTTTTATTTATTTATTGATTTATTTATTTATTTATTAGGATTATTGTTATTATTATTATTATTATTTAAAAAAATCTTTTTAAATTATGTTTATTATTATTATTATTATTATTTATTTATTTATTTATATATTAGGATTATTATTCTTCTTATTATTAATTTTTATTATTATTATTATTATTTTTATTATTATTATTTGAAAAAAATTTTTTAAATTATTATTATTATTATCATTATTATTATTTTAAAAAAAATTTTTCATCATTATTATTATTTTTTTAAATTTATTTTTTATTATTTTTTCTTATCATTATTATTATTATTATTTATTTATTTATTTATTTATTTTCTTTTTTTCTTTCTTGTACTCACTAGGAGTTCTTACACAGATCATAGTCAGTGATTGCTCACCGACAACAACCAGTGGTATTTCCTGGAATCTGAGCGATAACAAGTATCCCCAGACTTCCAGTATTCTTCACCTCTTTTCGATACCGATGCGGTATCGCAACAGCCTCTTACTATTGATTTGTTGCTGGTAAGGACAATTGGTCTTCTCTGGGATTTTGGTGGCAATAAACCTCCCCAAGGTCTCAGCATTCTCTGCACTTTTCCAGTGGAGGTCTGGTTTGTGCTGTCCCTCCTTGGTCTTTTCATCCTCCTCGACCCTCTACAAATATGTTCTCTGGTGTCAGTCTAGGCAAGCACCAGTTAAAAAAAAATATTAATAAATAAATAAATAAAATAATATTTCTTTAAATTAATTTAAAAAATAAAAGGGGTTAATTTTTTTTTAGTTTTTAAATTTTTTCCTTTCCTTTTTTAATCTCTAGCAATGCACTCTTTTCCATTCCGAATTCCATTTGAATGTCCTGACTGAACATTCTGGTCGTATTTATCAGCTTTTCTAGTTCCTTTTTGCAAATAGCTTCAGGTCTTCCATGTACATGAGATGGTTTATTTGTTGTTCTCTGCCTGTGAACTTGTATCCGGCATCACATTTCCTGAGTATGTAGTTGAGTGGCATCATGGCTATGATAAACAGTAGTGGTGATAGGGAGTCTCCTTGGAAAATGCCTTTCTGTATTTTTATCTCTGTCAAGTATTGTCCCCCAGCTGTCAGATCTAATCTCCCTGTTTCCATTGCTTTCTTGATGAAATTAATAATCCGGTTGAGTTATTTTGTACATTTTTAAACATTCAATTATCCATGCTTGAAGGAATCTGTCGTACGTTTTCATGAAGTCAATCCATGCCATAGATATGTTCTTTTTCTTGCTTTTAACTTCTTTCAGGATCATTTGATTTATGTATAATAGATCATGCGTCCCTCTTTTCCCTTTCTGGAATCCTTTTTGTTCCTCGGGAAGTAGTCCACGTATTATTATTATTATTATTATTATTATTATTATTATTATTATTATTATTATTATTATTATTATTATTATTATTATTATTATTATTATTATTATTATTATTATTATTATTATTATTATTATTATTATTATTATTATTATTATTATTATTATTATTATTATTATTATTATTATTATTATTATTATTATTATTATTATTATTATTATTATTATTATTATTATTATTATTATTATTATTATTATTATTATTATTATTATTATTATTATTATTATTATTATTATTATTATTATTATTATTATTATTATTATTATTATTATTATTATTATTATTATTATTATTATTATTATTATTATTATTATTATTATTATTATTATTATTATTATTATTATTATTATTATTATTATTATTATTATTATTATTATTATTATTATTATTATTATTATTATTATTATTATTATTATTATTATTATTATTATTATTATTATTATTATTATTATTATTATTATTATTATTATTATTATTATTATTATTATTATTATTATTATTATTATTATTATTATTATTATTATTATTATTATTATTATTATTATTATTATTATTATTATTATTATTATTATTATTATTATTATTATTATTATTATTATTATTATTATTATTATTATTATTATTATTATTATTATTATTATTATTATTATTATTATTATTATTATTATTATTATTATTATTATTATTATTATTATTATTATTATTATTATTATTATTATTATTATTATTATTATTATTATTATTATTATTATTATTATTATTATTATTATTATTATTATTATTATTATTATTATTATTATTATTATTATTATTATTATTATTATTATTATTATTATTATTATTATTATTATTATTATTATTATTATTATTATTATTATTATTATTATTATTATTATTATTATTATTATTATTATTATTATTATTATTATTATTATTATTATTATTATTATTATTATTATTATTATTATTATTATTATTATTATTATTATTATTATTATTATTATTATTATTATTATTATTATTATTATTATTATTATTATTATTATTATTATTATTATTATTATTATTATTATTATTATTATTATTATTATTATTATTATTATTATTACTACTACTACTACTACTACTAATAATAATAATAATAATAATAATAATAATAATAATAATAATACTATTATTATTATTATTATTATTATTATTATTATTATTTATTTATTTATTTATTTTTTTATTTATTTATTTATATATTAGGATTATTATTCTTCTTATTATTAATTTTTATTATTATTGTTATTTTTATTATTATTATTATTATTTATTTATTTTTATTTATTTATTGATTTATATATTTATTTATTTATTTATTAGGATTATTATTATTATTATTATTATTTATTTATTTATTTATTTATATATTAGGATTCTTCTTCTTATTATTATTTATTTTAATTTTATTATTATTATTTTATTATTATTATTATTATTTTTTATTTTTTTATTTATTTATTGATTTATTTATTTATTTATTAGGATTATTGTTATTATTATTATTATTATTTAAAAAAATCTTTTTAAATTATGTTTATTATTATTATTATTATTTATTTATTTATTTATATATTAGGATTATTATTCTTCTTATTATTAATTTTTATTATTATTATTATTATTTTTATTATTATTATTTGAAAAAAAATTTTTAAATTATTATTATTATTATCATTATTATTATTTTAAAAAAATTTTTTCATCATTATTATTATTTTTTTAAATTTATTTTTTATTATTTTTTCTTATCATTATTATTATTATTATTTATTTATTTATTTATTTATTTTCTTTTTTTCTTTCTTGTACTCACTAGGAGTTCTTACACAGATCATAGTCAGTGATTGCTCACCGACAACAACCAGTGGTATTTCCTGGAATCTGAGCGATAACAAGTATCCCCAGACTTCCAGTATTCTTCACCTCTTTTCGATACCGATGCGGTATCGCAACAGCCTCTTACTATTGATTTGTTGCTGGTAAGGACAATTGGTCTTCTCTGGGATTTTGGTGGCAATAAACCTCCCCAAGGTCTCAGCATTCTCTGCACTTTTCCAGTGGAGGTCTGGTTTGTGCTGTCCCTCCTTGGTCTTTTCATCCTCCTCGACCCTCTACAAATATGTTCTCTGGTGTCAGTCTAGGCAAGCACCAGTTAAAAAAAAATATTATAAAAAAAAATATTAATAAATAAATAAATAAAATAATATTTCTTTAAATTAATTTAAAAAATAAAAGGGGTTAATTTTTTTTTAGTTTTTAAATTTTTTCCTTTCCTTTTTTAATCTCTAGCAATGCACTCTTTTCCATTCCGAATTCCATTTGAATGTCCTGACTGAACATTCTGGTCGTATTTATCAGCTTTTCTAGTTCCTTTTTGCAAATAGCTTCAGGTCTTCCATGTACATGAGATGGTTTATTTGTTGTTCTCTGCCTGTGAACTTGTATCCGGCATCACATTTCCTGAGTATGTAGTTGAGTGGCATCATGGCTATGATAAACAGTAGTGGTGATAGGGAGTCTCCTTGGAAAATGCCTTTCTGTATTTTTATCTCTGTCAAGTATTGTCCCCCAGCTGTCAGATCTAATCTCCCTGTTTCCATTGCTTTCTTGATGAAATTAATAATCCGGTTGAGTTATTTTGTACATTTTTAACCATTCAATTATCCATGCTTGAAGGAATCTGTCGTAGTACGTTTTCATGAAGTCAATCCATGCCATAGATATGTTCTTTTTCTTGCTTTTAACTTCTTTCAGGATCATTTGATTCAGGATCATTTGATTTATGTATAATAGATCATGCGTCCCTCTTTTCCCTTTCTGGAATCCTTTTTGTTCCTCGGGAAGTAGTCCACGTATTATTATTATTATTATTATTATTATTATTATTATTATTATTATTATTATTATTATTATTATTATTATTATTATTATTATTATTATTATTATTATTATTATTATTATTATTATTATTATTATTATTATTATTATTATTATTATTATTATTATTATTATTATTATTATTATTATTATTATTATTATTATTATTATTATTATTATTATTATTATTATTATTATTATTATTATTATTATTATTATTATTATTATTATTATTATTATTATTATTATTATTATTATTATTATTATTATTATTATTATTATTATTATTATTATTATTATTATTATTATTATTATTATTATTATTATTATTATTATTATTATTATTATTATTATTATTATTATTATTATTATTATTATTATTATTATTATTATTATTATTATTATTATTATTATTATTATTATTATTATTATTATTATTATTATTATTATTATTATTATTATTATTATTATTATTATTATTATTATTATTATTATTATTATTATTATTATTATTATTATTATTATTATTATTATTATTATTATTATTATTATTATTATTATTATTATTATTATTATTATTATTATTATTATTATTATTATTATTATTATTATTATTATTATTATTATTATTATTATTATTATTATTATTATTATTATTATTATTATTATTATTATTATTATTATTATTATTATTATTATTATTATTATTATTATTATTATTATTATTATTATTATTATTATTATTATTATTATTATTATTATTATTATTATTATTATTATTATTATTATTATTATTATTATTATTATTATTATTATTATTATTATTATTATTATTATTATTATTATTATTATTATTATTATTATTATTATTATTATTATTATTATTATTATTATTATTATTATTATTATTATTATTATTATTATTATTATTATTATTATTATTATTATTATTATTATTATTATTATTATTATTATTATTATTATTATTATTATTATTATTATTATTATTATTATTATTATTATTATTATTATTATTATTATTATTATTATTATTATTATTATTATTATTATTATTATTATTATTATTATTATTATTATTATTATTATTATTATTATTACTACTACTACTACTAATAATAATAATAATAATACTATTATTATTATTATTATTATTATTATTTATTTATTTATTTATTTTTTTATTTATTTATTTATATATTAGGATTATTATTCTTCTTATTATTAATTTTTATTATTATTATTATTTTTATTATTATTATTATTATTTATTTATTTATTTATTTTTATTTATTTATTGATTTATATATTTATTTATTTATTTATTAGGATTATTATTATTATTATTATTATTTATTTATTTATTTATTTATATATTAGGATTCTTCTTCTTATTATTATTTATTTTAATTTTATTATTATTATTTTATTATTATTATTATTATTTTTTATTTTTTTATTTATTTATTGATTTATTTATTTATTTATTAGGATTATTGTTATTATTATTATTATTATTTAAAAAAATCTTTTTAAATTATGTTTATTATTATTATTATTATTTATTTATTTATTTATATATTAGGATTATTATTCTTCTTATTATTAATTTTTATTATTATTATTATTATTTTTATTATTATTATTTGAAAAAAAATTTTTAAATTATTATTATTATTATCATTATTATTATTTTAAAAAATTTTTTTCATCATTATTATTATTTTTTTAAATTTATTTTTTATTATTTTTTCTTATCATTATTATTATTATTATTTATTTATTTATTTATTTATTTTCTTTTTTTCTTTCTTGTACTCACTAGGAGTTCTTACACAGATCATAGTCAGTGATTGCTCACCGACAACAACCAGTGGTATTTCCTGGAATCTGAGCGATAACAAGTATCCCCAGACTTCCAGTATTCTTCACCTCTTTTCGATACCGATGCGGTATCGCAACAGCCTCTTACTATTGATTTGTTGCTGGTAAGGACAATTGGTCTTCTCTGGGATTTTGGTGGCAATAAACCTCCCCAAGGTCTCAGCATTCTCTGCACTTTTCCAGTGGAGGTCTGGTTTGTGCTGTCCCTCCTTGGTCTTTTCATCCTCCTCGACCCTCTACAAATATGTTCTCTGGTGTCAGTCTAGGCAAGCACCAGTTAAAAAAAAATATTAATAAATAAATAAATAAAATAATATTTCTTTAAATTAATTTAAAAAATAAAAGGGGTTAATTTTTTTTTAGTTTTTAAATTTTTTCCTTTCCTTTTTTAATCTCTAGCAATGCACTCTTTTCCATTCCGAATTCCATTTGAATGTCCTGACTGAAGATTCTGGTCGTATTTATCAGCTTTTCTAGTTCCTTTTTGCAAATAGCTTCAGGTCTTCCATGTACATGAGATGGTTTATTTGTTGTTCTCTGCCTGTGAACTTGTATCCGGCATCACATTTCCTGAGTATGTAGTTGAGTGGCATCATGGCTATGATAAACAGTAGTGGTGATAGGGAGTCTCCTTAGAAAAGGCCTTTCTGTATTTTTATCTCTGTCAAGTATTGTCCCCCAGCTGTCAGATCTAATCTCCCTGTTTCCATTGCTTTCTTGATGAAATTAATAATCCGGTTGAGTTATTTTGTACATTTTTAAACATTCAATTATCCATGCTTGAAGGAATCTGTCGTACGTTTTCATGAAGTCAATCCATGCCATAGATATGTTCTTTTTCTTGCTTTTAACTTCTTTCAGGATCATTTGATTTATGTATAATAGATCATGCGTCCCTCTTTTCCCTTTCTGGAATCCTTTTTGTTCCTCGGGAAGTAGTCCACGTAGTAGTAGTATTATTATTATTATTATTATTATTATTATTATTATTATTATTATTATTATTATTATTATTATTATTATTATTATTATTACTACTACTACTACTACTACTACTACTACTACTAATAATAATAATAATAATAATAATACTATTATTATTATTATTATTATTATTATTATTATTTATTTATTTATTTATTTTTTTATTTATTTATTTATATATTAGGATTATTATTCTTATTATTATTAATTTTTATTATTATTGTTATTTTTATTATTATTATTATTATTTATTTATTTTTATTTATTTATATATTTATATATTTATTTATTTATTTATTAGGATTATTATTATTATTATTATTATTTATTTATTTATTTATTTATATATTAGGATTCTTCTTCTTATTATTATTTATTTTAATTTTATTATTATTATTTTATTATTATTATTATTATTTTTTATTTTTTTATTTATTTATTGATTTATTTATTTATTTATTAGGATTATTGTTATTATTATTATTATTATTTAAAAAAATCTTTTTAAATTATGTTTATTATTATTATTATTATTTATTTATTTATTTATATATTAGGATTATTATTCTTCTTATTATTAATTTTTATTATTATTATTATTATTTTTATTATTATTATTTGAAAAAAAATTTTTAAATTATTATTATTATTATCATTATTATTATTTTAAAAAATTTTTTTCATCATTATTATTATTTTTTTAAATTTATTTTTTATTATTTTTTCTTATCATTATTATTATTATTATTTATTTATTTATTTATTTATTTTCTTTTTTTCTTTCTTGTACTCACTAGGAGTTCTTACACAGATCATAGTCAGTGATTGCTCACCGACAACAACCAGTGGTATTTCCTGGAATCTGAGCGATAACAAGTATCCCCAGACTTCCAGTATTCTTCACCTCTTTTCGATACCGATGCGGTATCGCAACAGCCTCTTACTATTGATTTGTTGCTGGTAAGGACAATTGGTCTTCTCTGGGATTTTGGTGGCAATAAACCTCCCCAAGGTCTCAGCATTCTCTGCACTTTTCCAGTGGAGGTCTGGTTTGTGCTGTCCCTCCTTGGTCTTTTCATCCTCCTCGACCCTCTACAAATATGTTCTCTGGTGTCAGTCTAGGCAAGCACCAGTTAAAAAAAAATATTAATAAATAAATAAATAAAATAATATTTCTTTAAATTAATTTAAAAAATAAAAGGGGTTAATTTTTTTTTAGTTTTTAAATTTTTTCCTTTCCTTTTTTAATCTCTAGCAATGCACTCTTTTCCATTCCGAATTCCATTTGAATGTCCTGACTGAACATTCTGGTCGTATTTATCAGCTTTTCTAGTTCCTTTTTGCAAATAGCTTCAGGTCTTCCATGTACATGAGATGGTTTATTTGTTGTTCTCTGCCTGTGAACTTGTATCCGGCATCACATTTCCTGAGTATGTAGTTGAGTGGCATCATGGCTATGATAAACAGTAGTGGTGATAGGGAGTCTCCTTAGAAAATGCCTTTCTGTATTTTTATCTCTGTCAAGTATTGTCCCCCAGCTGTCAGATCTAATCTCCCTGTTTCCATTGCTTTCTTGATGAAATTAATAATCCGGTTGAGTTATTTTGTACATTTTTAAACATTCAATTATCCATGCTTGAAGGAATCTGTCGTACGTTTTCATGAAGTCAATCCATGCCATAGATATGTTCTTTTTCTTGCTTTTAACTTCTTTCAGGATCATTTGATTTATGTATAATAGATCATGCGTCCCTCTTTTCCCTTTCTGGAATCCTTTTTGTTCCTCGGGAAGTAGTCCACGTAGTAGTAGTATTATTATTATTATTATTATTATTATTATTATTATTATTATTATTATTATTATTATTATTATTATTACTACTACTACTACTACTACTACTACTACTACTACTACTAATAATAATAATAATAATAATACTATTATTATTATTATTATTATTATTATTATTATTATTATTTATTTATTTATTTATTTTTTTATTTATTTATTTATATATTAGGATTATTATTCTTATTATTATTAATTTTTATTATTATTGTTATTTTTATTATTATTATTATTATTTATTTATTTTTATTTATTTATATATTTATATATTTATTTATTTATTTATTAGGATTATTATTATTATTATTATTATTTATTTATTTATTTATTTATATATTAGGATTCTTCTTCTTATTATTATTTATTTTAATTTTATTATTATTATTTTATTATTATTATTATTATTTTTTATTTTTTTATTTATTTATTGATTTATTTATTTATTTATTAGGATTATTGTTATTATTATTATTATTATTTAAAAAAATCTTTTTAAATTATGTTTATTATTATTATTATTATTTATTTATTTATTTATATATTAGGATTATTATTCTTCTTATTATTAATTTTTATTATTATTATTATTATTTTTATTATTATTATTTGAAAAAAAATTTTTAAATTATTATTATTATTATCATTATTATTATTTTAAAAAATTTTTTTCATCATTATTATTATTTTTTTAAATTTATTTTTTATTATTTTTTCTTATCATTATTATTATTATTATTTATTTATTTATTTATTTATTTTCTTTTTTTCTTTCTTGTACTCACTAGGAGTTCTTACACAGATCATAGTCAGTGATTGCTCACCGACAACAACCAGTGGTATTTCCTGGAATCTGAGCGATAACAAGTATCCCCAGACTTCCAGTATTCTTCACCTCTTTTCGATACCGATGCGGTATCGCAACAGCCTCTTACTATTGATTTGTTGCTGGTAAGGACAATTGGTCTTCTCTGGGATTTTGGTGGCAATAAACCTCCCCAAGGTCTCAGCATTCTCTGCACTTTTCCAGTGGAGGTCTGGTTTGTGCTGTCCCTCCTTGGTCTTTTCATCCTCCTCGACCCTCTACAAATATGTTCTCTGGTGTCAGTCTAGGCAAGCACCAGTTAAAAAAAAATATTAATAAATAAATAAATAAAATAATATTTCTTTAAATTAATTTAAAAAATAAAAGGGGTTAATTTTTTTTTAGTTTTTAAATTTTTTCCTTTCCTTTTTTAATCTCTAGCAATGCACTCTTTTCCATTCCGAATTCCATTTGAATGTCCTGACTGAACATTCTGGTCGTATTTATCAGCTTTTCTAGTTCCTTTTTGCAAATAGCTTCAGGTCTTCCATGTACATGAGATGGTTTATTTGTTGTTCTCTGCCTGTGAACTTGTATCCGGCATCACATTTCCTGAGTATGTAGTTGAGTGGCATCATGGCTATGATAAACAGTAGTGGTGATAGGGAGTCTCCTTAGAAAAGGCCTTTCTGTATTTTTATCTCTGTCAAGTATTGTCCCCCAGCTGTCAGATCTAATCTCCCTGTTTCCATTGCTTTCTTGATGAAATTAATAATCCGGTTGAGTTATTTTGTACATTTTTAAACATTCAATTATCCATGCTTGAAGGAATCTGTCGTACGTTTTCATGAAGTCAATCCATGCCATAGATATGTTCTTTTTCTTGCTTTTAACTTCTTTCAGGATCATTTGATTTATGTATAATAGATCATGCGTCCCTCTTTTCCCTTTCTGGAATCCTTTTTGTTCCTCGGGAAGTAGTCCACGTAGTAGTAGTATTATTATTATTATTATTATTATTATTATTATTATTATTATTATTATTATTATTATTATTATTATTATTACTACTACTACTACTACTACTACTACTACTACTAATAATAATAATAATAATAATAATACTATTATTATTATTATTATTATTATTATTATTATTATTTATTTATTTATTTATTTTTTTATTTATTTATTTATATATTAGGATTATTATTCTTATTATTATTAATTTTTATTATTATTGTTATTTTTATTATTATTATTATTATTTATTTATTTTTATTTATTTATATATTTATATATTTATTTATTTATTTATTAGGATTATTATTATTATTATTATTATTTATTTATTTATTTATTTATATATTAGGATTCTTCTTCTTATTATTATTTATTTTAATTTTATTATTATTATTTTATTATTATTATTATTATTTTTTATTTTTTTATTTATTTATTGATTTATTTATTTATTTATTAGGATTATTGTTATTATTATTATTATTATTTAAAAAAATCTTTTTAAATTATGTTTATTATTATTATTATTATTTATTTATTTATTTATATATTAGGATTATTATTCTTCTTATTATTAATTTTTATTATTATTATTATTATTTTTATTATTATTATTTGAAAAAAAATTTTTAAATTATTATTATTATTATCATTATTATTATTTTAAAAAATTTTTTTCATCATTATTATTATTTTTTTAAATTTATTTTTTATTATTTTTTCTTATCATTATTATTATTATTATTTATTTATTTATTTATTTATTTTCTTTTTTTCTTTCTTGTACTCACTAGGAGTTCTTACACAGATCATAGTCAGTGATTGCTCACCGACAACAACCAGTGGTATTTCCTGGAATCTGAGCGATAACAAGTATCCCCAGACTTCCAGTATTCTTCACCTCTTTTCGATACCGATGCGGTATCGCAACAGCCTCTTACTATTGATTTGTTGCTGGTAAGGACAATTGGTCTTCTCTGGGATTTTGGTGGCAATAAACCTCCCCAAGGTCTCAGCATTCTCTGCACTTTTCCAGTGGAGGTCTGGTTTGTGCTGTCCCTCCTTGGTCTTTTCATCCTCCTCGACCCTCTACAAATATGTTCTCTGGTGTCAGTCTAGGCAAGCACCAGTTAAAAAAAAATATTAATAAATAAATAAATAAAATAATATTTCTTTAAATTAATTTAAAAAATAAAAGGGGTTAATTTTTTTTTAGTTTTTAAATTTTTTCCTTTCCTTTTTTAATCTCTAGCAATGCACTCTTTTCCATTCCGAATTCCATTTGAATGTCCTGACTGAACATTCTGGTCGTATTTATCAGCTTTTCTAGTTCCTTTTTGCAAATAGCTTCAGGTCTTCCATGTACATGAGATGGTTTATTTGTTGTTCTCTGCCTGTGAACTTGTATCCGGCATCACATTTCCTGAGTATGTAGTTGAGTGGCATCATGGCTATGATAAACAGTAGTGGTGATAGGGAGTCTCCTTAGAAAATGCCTTTCTGTATTTTTATCTCTGTCAAGTATTGTCCCCCAGCTGTCAGATCTAATCTCCCTGTTTCCATTGCTTTCTTGATGAAATTAATAATCCGGTTGAGTTATTTTGTACATTTTTAAACATTCAATTATCCATGCTTGAAGGAATCTGTCGTACGTTTTCATGAAGTCAATCCATGCCATAGATATGTTCTTTTTCTTGCTTTTAACTTCTTTCAGGATCATTTGATTTATGTATAATAGATCATGCGTCCCTCTTTTCCCTTTCTGGAATCCTTTTTGTTCCTCGGGAAGTAGTCCACGTAGTAGTAGTAGTATTATTATTATTATTATTATTATTATTATTATTATTATTATTATTATTATTATTATTATTATTATTATTACTACTACTACTACTACTACTACTACTACTACTACTAATAATAATAATAATAATAATACTATTATTATTATTATTATTATTATTATTATTATTATTATTTATTTATTTATTTATTTTTTTATTTATTTATTTATATATTAGGATTATTATTCTTATTATTATTAATTTTTATTATTATTGTTATTTTTATTATTATTATTATTATTTATTTATTTTTATTTATTTATATATTTATATATTTATTTATTTATTTATTAGGATTATTATTATTATTATTATTATTTATTTATTTATTTATTTATATATTAGGATTCTTCTTCTTATTATTATTTATTTTAATTTTATTATTATTATTTTATTATTATTATTATTATTTTTTATTTTTTTATTTATTTATTGATTTATTTATTTATTTATTAGGATTATTGTTATTATTATTATTATTATTTAAAAAAATCTTTTTAAATTATGTTTATTATTATTATTATTATTTATTTATTTATTTATATATTAGGATTATTATTCTTCTTATTATTAATTTTTATTATTATTATTATTATTTTTATTATTATTATTTGAAAAAAAATTTTTAAATTATTATTATTATTATCATTATTATTATTTTAAAAAATTTTTTTCATCATTATTATTATTTTTTTAAATTTATTTTTTATTATTTTTTCTTATCATTATTATTATTATTATTTATTTATTTATTTATTTATTTTCTTTTTTTCTTTCTTGTACTCACTAGGAGTTCTTACACAGATCATAGTCAGTGATTGCTCACCGACAACAACCAGTGGTATTTCCTGGAATCTGAGCGATAACAAGTATCCCCAGACTTCCAGTATTCTTCACCTCTTTTCGATACCGATGCGGTATCGCAACAGCCTCTTACTATTGATTTGTTGCTGGTAAGGACAATTGGTCTTCTCTGGGATTTTGGTGGCAATAAACCTCCCCAAGGTCTCAGCATTCTCTGCACTTTTCCAGTGGAGGTCTGGTTTGTGCTGTCCCTCCTTGGTCTTTTCATCCTCCTCGACCCTCTACAAATATGTTCTCTGGTGTCAGTCTAGGCAAGCACCAGTTAAAAAAAAATATTAATAAATAAATAAATAAAATAATATTTCTTTAAATTAATTTAAAAAATAAAAGGGGTTAATTTTTTTTTAGTTTTTAAATTTTTTCCTTTCCTTTTTTAATCTCTAGCAATGCACTCTTTTCCATTCCGAATTCCATTTGAATGTCCTGACTGAACATTCTGGTCGTATTTATCAGCTTTTCTAGTTCCTTTTTGCAAATAGCTTCAGGTCTTCCATGTACATGAGATGGTTTATTTGTTGTTCTCTGCCTGTGAACTTGTATCCGGCATCACATTTCCTGAGTATGTAGTTGAGTGGCATCATGGCTATGATAAACAGTAGTGGTGATAGGGAGTCTCCTTAGAAAATGCCTTTCTGTATTTTTATCTCTGTCAAGTATTGTCCCCCAGCTGTCAGATCTAATCTCCCTGTTTCCATTGCTTTCTTGATGAAATTAATAATCCGGTTGAGTTATTTTGTACATTTTTAAACATTCAATTATCCATGCTTGAAGGAATCTGTCGTACGTTTTCATGAAGTCAATCCATGCCATAGATATGTTCTTTTTCTTGCTTTTAACTTCTTTCAGGATCATTTGATTTATGTATAATAGATCATGCGTCCCTCTTTTCCCTTTCTGGAATCCTTTTTGTTCCTCGGGAAGTAGTCCACGTAGTAGTAGTAGTATTATTATTATTATTATTATTATTATTATTATTATTATTATTATTATTATTATTATTATTATTATTATTATTATTATTACTACTACTACTACTACTACTACTACTACTACTACTAATAATAATAATAATAATAATACTATTATTATTATTATTATTATTATTATTATTATTATTATTTATTTATTTATTTATTTTTTTATTTATTTATTTATATATTAGGATTATTATTCTTATTATTATTAATTTTTATTATTATTGTTATTTTTATTATTATTATTATTATTTATTTATTTTTATTTATTTATATATTTATATATTTATTTATTTATTTATTAGGATTATTATTATTATTATTATTATTTATTTATTTATTTATTTATATATTAGGATTCTTCTTCTTATTATTATTTATTTTAATTTTATTATTATTATTTTATTATTATTATTATTATTTTTTATTTTTTTATTTATTTATTGATTTATTTATTTATTTATTAGGATTATTGTTATTATTATTATTATTATTTAAAAAAATCTTTTTAAATTATGTTTATTATTATTATTATTATTTATTTATTTATTTATATATTAGGATTATTATTCTTCTTATTATTAATTTTTATTATTATTATTATTATTTTTATTATTATTATTTGAAAAAAAATTTTTAAATTATTATTATTATTATCATTATTATTATTTTAAAAAATTTTTTTCATCATTATTATTATTTTTTTAAATTTATTTTTTATTATTTTTTCTTATCATTATTATTATTATTATTTATTTATTTATTTATTTATTTTCTTTTTTTCTTTCTTGTACTCACTAGGAGTTCTTACACAGATCATAGTCAGTGATTGCTCACCGACAACAACCAGTGGTATTTCCTGGAATCTGAGCGATAACAAGTATCCCCAGACTTCCAGTATTCTTCACCTCTTTTCGATACCGATGCGGTATCGCAACAGCCTCTTACTATTGATTTGTTGCTGGTAAGGACAATTGGTCTTCTCTGGGATTTTGGTGGCAATAAACCTCCCCAAGGTCTCAGCATTCTCTGCACTTTTCCAGTGGAGGTCTGGTTTGTGCTGTCCCTCCTTGGTCTTTTCATCCTCCTCGACCCTCTACAAATATGTTCTCTGGTGTCAGTCTAGGCAAGCACCAGTTAAAAAAAAATATTAATAAATAAATAAATAAAATAATATTTCTTTAAATTAATTTAAAAAATAAAAGGGGTTAATTTTTTTTTAGTTTTTAAATTTTTTCCTTTCCTTTTTTAATCTCTAGCAATGCACTCTTTTCCATTCCGAATTCCATTTGAATGTCCTGACTGAACATTCTGGTCGTATTTATCAGCTTTTCTAGTTCCTTTTTGCAAATAGCTTCAGGTCTTCCATGTACATGAGATGGTTTATTTGTTGTTCTCTGCCTGTGAACTTGTATCCGGCATCACATTTCCTGAGTATGTAGTTGAGTGGCATCATGGCTATGATAAACAGTAGTGGTGATAGGGAGTCTCCTTAGAAAATGCCTTTCTGTATTTTTATCTCTGTCAAGTATTGTCCCCCAGCTGTCAGATCTAATCTCCCTGTTTCCATTGCTTTCTTGATGAAATTAATAATCCGGTTGAGTTATTTTGTACATTTTTAAACATTCAATTATCCATGCTTGAAGGAATCTGTCGTACGTTTTCATGAAGTCAATCCATGCCATAGATATGTTCTTTTTCTTGCTTTTAACTTCTTTCAGGATCATTTGATTTATGTATAATAGATCATGCGTCCCTCTTTTCCCTTTCTGGAATCCTTTTTGTTCCTCGGGAAGTAGTCCACGTATTATTATTATTATTATTATTATTATTATTATTATTATTATTATTATTATTATTATTATTATTATTATTATTATTATTATTATTATTATTATTATTATTATTATTATTATTATTATTATTATTATTATTATTATTATTATTATTATTATTATTATTATTATTATTATTATTATTATTATTATTATTATTATTATTATTATTATTATTATTATTATTATTATTATTATTATTATTATTATTATTATTATTATTATTATTATTATTATTATTATTATTATTATTATTATTATTATTATTATTATTATTATTATTATTATTATTATTATTATTATTATTATTATTATTATTATTATTATTATTATTATTATTATTATTATTATTATTATTATTATTATTATTATTATTATTATTATTATTATTATTATTATTATTATTATTATTATTATTATTATTATTATTATTATTATTATTATTATTATTATTATTATTATTATTATTATTATTATTATTATTATTATTATTATTATTATTATTATTATTATTATTATTATTATTATTATTATTATTATTATTATTATTATTATTATTATTATTATTATTATTATTATTATTATTATTATTATTATTATTATTATTATTATTATTATTATTATTATTATTATTATTATTATTATTATTATTATTATTATTATTATTATTATTATTATTATTATTATTATTATTATTATTATTATTATTATTATTATTATTATTATTATTATTATTATTATTATTATTATTATTATTATTATTATTATTATTATTATTATTATTATTATTATTATTATTATTATTATTATTATTATTATTATTATTATTATTATTATTATTATTATTATTATTATTATTATTATTATTATTATTATTATTATTATTATTATTATTATTATTATTATTATTATTATTATTATTATTATTATTATTATTATTATTATTATTATTATTATTATTATTATTATTATTATTATTATTATTATTATTATTATTATTATTATTATTATTATTATTATTATTATTATTATTATTATTATTATTATTATTATTATTATTATTATTATTATTATTATTATTATTATTATTATTATTATTATTATTATTATTATTATTATTATTATTATTATTATTATTATTATTATTATTATTATTATTATTATTATTATTATTATTATTATTATTATTATTATTATTATTATTATTATTATTATTATTATTATTATTATTATTATTATTATTATTATTATTATTATTATTATTATTATTATTATTATTATTATTATTATTATTATTATTATTATTATTATTATTATTATTATTATTATTATTATTATTATTATTATTATTACTACTACTACTACTACTACTACTACTACTAATAATAATAATAATAATAATAATAATAATACTATTATTATTATTATTATTATTATTATTATTATTTATTTATTTATTTATTTTTTTATTTATTTATTTATATATTAGGATTATTATTCTTATTATTATTAATTTTTATTATTATTGTTATTTTTATTATTATTATTATTATTTATTTATTTTTATTTATTTATTGATTTATATATTTATTTATTTATTTATTAGGATTATTATTATTATTATTATTATTTATTTATTTATTTATTTATATATTAGGATTCTTCTTCTTATTATTATTTATTTTAATTTTATTATTATTATTTTATTATTATTATTATTATTTTTTATTTTTTTATTTATTTATTGATTTATTTATTTATTTATTAGGATTATTGTTATTATTATTATTATTATTTAAAAAAATCTTTTTAAATTATGTTTATTATTATTATTATTATTTATTTATTTATTTATATATTAGGATTATTATTCTTCTTATTATTAATTTTTATTATTATTATTATTATTTTTATTATTATTATTTGAAAAAAAATTTTTAAATTATTATTATTATTATCATTATTATTATTTTAAAAAAATTTTTTCATCATTATTATTATTTTTTTAAATTTATTTTTTATTATTTTTTCTTATCATTATTATTATTATTATTTATTTATTTATTTATTTATTTTCTTTTTTTCTTTCTTGTACTCACTAGGAGTTCTTACACAGATCATAGTCAGTGATTGCTCACCGACAACAACCAGTGGTATTTCCTGGAATCTGAGCGATAACAAGTATCCCCAGACTTCCAGTATTCTTCACCTCTTTTCGATACCGATGCGGTATCGCAACAGCCTCTTACTATTGATTTGTTGCTGGTAAGGACAATTGGTCTTCTCTGGGATTTTGGTGGCAATAAACCTCCCCAAGGTCTCAGCATTCTCTGCACTTTTCCAGTGGAGGTCTGGTTTGTGCTGTCCCTCCTTGGTCTTTTCATCCTCCTCGACCCTCTACAAATATGTTCTCTGGTGTCAGTCTAGGCAAGCACCAGTTAAAAAAAAATATTAATAAATAAATAAATAAAATAATATTTCTTTAAATTAATTTAAAAAATAAAAGGGGTTAATTTTTTTTTAGTTTTTAAATTTTTTCCTTTCCTTTTTTAATCTCTAGCAATGCACTCTTTTCCATTCCGAATTCCATTTGAATGTCCTGACTGAACATTCTGGTCGTATTTATCAGCTTTTCTAGTTCCTTTTTGCAAATAGCTTCAGGTCTTCCATGTACATGAGATGGTTTATTTGTTGTTCTCTGCCTGTGAACTTGTATCCGGCATCACATTTCCTGAGTATGTAGTTGAGTGGCATCATGGCTATGATAAACAGTAGTGGTGATAGGGAGTCTCCTTAGAAAATGCCTTTCTGTATTTTTATCTCTGTCAAGTATTGTCCCCCAGCTGTCAGATCTAATCTCCCTGTTTCCATTGCTTTCTTGATGAAATTAATAATCCGGTTGAGTTATTTTGTACATTTTTAAACATTCAATAAATTAATAATCCGGTTGAGTTATTTTGTACATTTTTAAACATTCAATTATCCATGCTTAAAGGAATCTGTCGTACGTTTTCATGAAGTCAATCCATGCCATAGATATGTTCTTTTTCTTGCTTTTAACTTCTTTCAGGATCATTTGATTTATGTATAATAGATCATGCGTCCCTCTTTTCCCTTTCTGGAATCCTTTTTGTTCCTCGGGAAGTAGTCCACGTATTATTATTATTATTATTATTATTATTATTATTATTATTATTATTATTATTATTATTATTATTATTATTATTATTATTATTATTATTATTATTATTATTATTATTATTATTATTATTATTATTATTATTATTATTATTATTATTATTATTATTATTATTATTATTATTATTATTATTATTATTATTATTATTATTATTATTATTATTATTATTATTATTATTATTATTATTATTATTATTATTATTATTATTATTATTATTATTATTATTATTATTATTATTATTATTATTATTATTATTATTATTATTATTATTATTATTATTATTATTATTATTATTATTATTATTATTATTATTATTATTATTATTATTATTATTATTATTATTATTATTATTATTATTATTATTATTATTATTATTATTATTATTATTATTATTATTATTATTATTATTATTATTATTATTATTATTATTATTATTATTATTATTATTATTATTATTATTATTATTATTATTATTATTATTATTATTATTATTATTATTATTATTATTATTATTATTATTATTATTATTATTATTATTATTATTATTATTATTATTATTATTATTATTATTATTATTATTATTATTATTATTATTATTATTATTATTATTATTATTATTATTATTATTATTATTATTATTATTATTATTATTATTATTATTATTATTATTATTATTATTATTATTATTATTATTATTATTATTATTATTATTATTATTATTATTATTATTATTATTATTATTATTATTATTATTATTATTATTATTATTATTATTATTATTATTATTATTATTATTATTATTATTATTATTATTATTATTATTATTATTATTATTATTATTATTATTATTATTATTATTATTATTATTATTATTATTATTATTATTATTATTATTATTATTATTATTATTATTATTATTATTATTATTATTATTATTATTATTATTATTATTATTATTATTATTATTATTATTATTATTATTATTATTATTATTATTATTATTATTATTATTATTATTATTATTATTATTATTATTATTATTATTATTATTATTATTATTATTATTATTATTATTATTATTATTATTATTATTATTATTATTATTATTATTATTATTATTATTATTATTATTATTACTACTACTACTACTAATAATAATAATAATAATAATAATAATAATAATAATACTATTATTATTATTATTATTATTATTATTATTATTATTATTTATTTATTTATTTATTTTTTTATTTATTTATTTATATATTAGGATTATTATTCTTATTATTATTAATTTTTATTATTATTGTTATTTTTATTATTATTATTATTATTTATTTATTTTTATTTATTTATTGATTTATATATTTATTTATTTATTTATTAGGATTATTATTATTATTATTATTATTTATTTATTTATTTATTTATATATTAGGATTCTTCTTCTTATTATTATTTATTTTAATTTTATTATTATTATTTTATTATTATTATTATTATTTTTTATTTTTTTATTTATTTATTGATTTATTTATTTATTTATTAGGATTATTGTTATTATTATTATTATTATTTAAAAAAATCTTTTTAAATTATGTTTATTATTATTATTATTATTTATTTATTTATTTATATATTAGGATTATTATTCTTCTTATTATTAATTTTTATTATTATTATTATTATTTTTATTATTATTATTTGAAAAAAAATTTTTAAATTATTATTATTATTATCATTATTATTATTTTAAAAAAATTTTTTCATCATTATTATTATTTTTTTAAATTTATTTTTTATTATTTTTTCTTATCATTATTATTATTATTATTTATTTATTTATTTATTTATTTTCTTTTTTTCTTTCTTGTACTCACTAGGAGTTCTTACACAGATCATAGTCAGTGATTGCTCACCGACAACAACCAGTGGTATTTCCTGGAATCTGAGCGATAACAAGTATCCCCAGACTTCCAGTATTCTTCACCTCTTTTCGATACCGATGCGGTATCGCAACAGCCTCTTACTATTGATTTGTTGCTGGTAAGGACAATTGGTCTTCTCTGGGATTTTGGTGGCAATAAACCTCCCCAAGGTCTCAGCATTCTCTGCACTTTTCCAGTGGAGGTCTGGTTTGTGCTGTCCCTCCTTGGTCTTTTCATCCTCCTCGACCCTCTACAATGTTCTCTGGTGTCAGTCTAGGCAAGCACCAGTTAAAAAAAAATATTAATAAATAAATAAATAAAATAATATTTCTTTAAATTAATTTAAAAAATAAAAGGGGTTAATTTTTTTTTAGTTTTTAAATTTTTTCCTTTCCTTTTTTAATCTCTAGCAATGCACTCTTTTCCATTCCGAATTCCATTTGAATGTCCTGACTGAACATTCTGGTCGTATTTATCAGCTTTTCTAGTTCCTTTTTGCAAATAGCTTCAGGTCTTCCATGTACATGAGATGGTTTATTTGTTGTTCTCTGCCTGTGAACTTGTATCCGGCATCACATTTCCTGAGTATGTAGTTGAGTGGCATCATGGCTATGATAAACAGTAGTGGTGATAGGGAGTCTCCTTAGAAAATGCCTTTCTGTATTTTTATCTCTGTCAAGTATTGTCCCCCAGCTGTCAGATCTAATCTCCCTGTTTCCATTGCTTTCTTGATGAAATTAATAATCCGGTTGAGTTATTTTGTACATTTTTAAACATTCAATTATCCATGCTTGAAGGAATCTGTCGTACGTTTTCATGAAGTCAATCCATGCCATAGATATGTTCTTTTTCTTGCTTTTAACTTCTTTCAGGATCATTTGATTTATGTATAATAGATCATGCGTCCCTCTTTTCCCTTTCTGGAATCCTTTTTGTTCCTCGGGAAGTAGTCCACGTATTATTATTATTATTATTATTATTATTATTATTATTATTATTATTATTATTATTATTATTATTATTATTATTATTATTATTATTATTATTATTATTATTATTATTATTATTATTATTATTATTATTATTATTATTATTATTATTATTATTATTATTATTATTATTATTATTATTATTATTATTATTATTATTATTATTATTATTATTATTATTATTATTATTATTATTATTATTATTATTATTATTATTATTATTATTATTATTATTATTATTATTATTATTATTATTATTATTATTATTATTATTATTATTATTATTATTATTATTATTATTATTATTATTATTATTATTATTATTATTATTATTATTATTATTATTATTATTATTATTATTATTATTATTATTATTATTATTATTATTATTATTATTATTATTATTATTATTATTATTATTATTATTATTATTATTATTATTATTATTATTATTATTATTATTAT